>JALIZH010011671.1:0-67607 GCA_030522465.1 Rhipicephalus appendiculatus | reverse complement strand
GCCCAAGCGCAAGAGCCTTTTCAAAATCTGGTTGTTTATTAAATATAAGCACGGCGCAGTTGGTCTGCTGTATCTGAAAATATATTAGTGATGTTATTGAGAAAGAAAAGAAAAAAGTCACAGTTTCACCGCAAGGGTGAAGCAATGAATGCGATAGCAAAAAATTGTAATGTTAGACGAAGTGAGGCTGGCAGCTAACTCTTTTTGGATCCGATCTCACGCAACTCTAGAAAACGCTTGTTTAAGAGAATTCTCTTCGCGTTGAGAGCGCAGCACGTAGAAGGGTACACCGGCCCCCCGCTTCCGGCCGCCGAGAAGGGGAGATAACGCGCGCGCCCGCGCCCGCGCTCGTAAAATCGAACGTCGCCCCCCCCCCCGCCTGCTGTCGGCCGCCGAGAAGGGGAGATAACGCGCGCGCCCCCCCTCGTAAAATCGAAGGTCGCTCGAGGGACCCCCCCCCCTCGCGTCTTTTCACGCTCACGAACCACGGGTGGGGCCGATTATATATATACATATACATATACGGCAAATGACGCCGACGCCGACGGCGAAAACCAGCCGCAAGTGTCCATATAATTGCTATCGCAATAAAAGCACATACCCTGAAGTCCATTTCTTTCGTCTTCACAATAATCGTTGTTATTGGGCATAGCAAATCATACAGTAGCGAAACATCTGCGACGTAGCACGCATCACGACGTACTGGGCTTGAGTGGTACAAGGGAAATTGTTTTAGTTTTTTTAAGAAATTCTTCTCAATTATAATAATTTATCCATGCGATTTTAGACGTCGTCTCCGCTGCGGGACCTTCTGGAATGGCGAGCTGAACGCTGTTTTGTGTATACGTGTGCATCACTTGCTCTGTCTTTATATCTTAGCGTTCTTTTTGTTTATTTCTGCCCCATTTTTTCTCTCCTGCACCATAAAATATGTAGCAAGGTAGCTGCAACCCGGTTAACCTCCATACAATTACTTTTGCTACCTCGATGGAGTCGTTATGTTCTCCGCAATGATATTACGTTTCGTTGCTCATAAACGGTAGGGGTGTTGTCAAAAAGGAGTGTGAGTGCCAGTGTCGATACTGTGAGCAACGGTGACGGTTTGACTTACCGGCTTCTGCGGAAAGTCGAACCAATGTCTCAACTCATGAAGAAGCTCAATAAGCTGTGCTTGTTGATCCTGATGAAGCTCGCCGTCGACGGACCAAATGTAGGCCGTGGTGCGAAGCAGGCTGTCACTGCAATTTTATTTTTTGCATGCATTTCAGGGATTGTTTACTTACGGGTACGACCAACGAGGCGGAGAAGGGAGAGGGGTCGCCCTTCTGTGAAGCATGACTTCTACTAATAGACAGGTGTGCTCTGGCCTATGCATTCTGTACTTTGGAATTATGCATGCTCAAAACATCAAAACGCAAAAGCTTCATGGCAGACATCACGTCCAAAAAATGGTGCGGTATTTTTACTCGGCATTTCAGATTGCTTTGAATCAATTCCACAAAAGTGTCATGTTAAGGCGCCCACGGATAAATACTAAGGCTTTGCAATGGGGATGCGAGCGAGCCTAATTCTTCAAATACACAATTTGGAGCCCTATTCAACCAGCACTTCACTGGCAGTGAACATGTCTCTCGTTGGTCTGTGTTGACTTCTTTCATTGTCGGCCTATTATAGTAAGGAATATCATGGCCATCGAAAATAACGTTATCACAAGAATACTTGATCGCTGCGGAGGCTAAAAAAATATAACAGAAAAAAATGTGCGCAGCTTCCATCAGTTGCGCAAGGCTAGAAACACAAGCGAAGCCAGTGTACAACCTAGCTTCTTGTATGTTTTTGCTAGTAATGTGAAAGTTTTACTACAGATGCTGAGTTTCATTGCGTAACAATTATAAGCACGTTATTTGCTAATTTTTGCCGTCGCCGTCGCCGTCATTCGATGGATATGTATGTGTATGTATATATATAAAAAATCACCGCCATGACCACAAAGTGAATGATGTTATAGGTGCTTGCTCGGAGATGATCGGGTAACCCGCGAATACTCCGTACACATCTCCTACCATCATATATGGACGTGACAACGTTGTTATATATACAATACATGCGGTGCTCGGGCGGCGAGCCCAAGCTGCTGCTGCGTTGCGAGCCCGCCGCGCTGCTGCCTTGGCTTCTGCGGTGTTCATGCGGCACAGCGGTAACGAAGAGTGTTCACTGCGTGAGCTCCCCGGCGAAGAGAAAGGAAGCGCACGTGCCAAGAGTGGTGTGCGTCGCCTTGAGCGGCGCCGCCATCTAGTGAGCATTCTTGAAATCACCGGAAAGCCGGTGCCTTGAGTGGCGGCGCGCCATCTAGTGAGCATTGTTGGAATCACCGGAGAAGTGTACACGCCGCCGCCGCTGCCGGACAAGGTGCGAGCATAAGCAGCTTGCCGAGCCAGCTCCTAAAAGGCACCCGACTGCGGATTTGAACCAACGACCCCCTCGCTCCGCGGCGTGCTGCGTTAGACCACTCAGCCTCACGTCATGCATGCGCCGGCATAATAACGCCAAGCTATTTACAGACACCGTTTACCGCTGGTGGTATGCCGATCTCGCAGCAGCTTGAGCGTGTTTTCTATCACTGCACGCTCTTACATTTTCTTTCAAATTGAAAACTGCCCTTGAGCCACGCACCAAAGAGGGGGCCCCTTTCTGTACCCACTCGTGATGTGCAATGAAAAAAATTACACCATCTCCCGCTAAAGAGAACCATGTGTAGATGCGAAGCAGCGGGCGCCAACGCTTACACTGGCAGCGGCGTTGACGCTGGCACTCATCGCAGCGTTGCGTAGGAGAGAAAACTGGGGAGGCGCAAAGCACGCAGTGATGGAGCGGTGTTTCCTACTGGAACATGCCAATCGCTGCTAATGGGCAATGAGGCACAGAAGACTCCGACTGGACACAGAGACCCGCAGTCCGCTTTTAGTTAACGCGCACGCTGCGAATTTTTATTGTTCAACAAAGCACAGGAGAAATCTCCCACCTGCACCACCTTGCAGGTCAAGATCCAGTGCCATATATACGGGGTGGCCAGTGAACGGTTGTGCAGCACGATCAGTCGGTTTTAAATGCGAAGCATTTCTTAGCGAACTTCGGCGACTTTCAGCGTATTTATATCTATCTATCTAGCCGCCTACGACTTCGGCGAACTTCGGTGAGTTTGAGCGTATCTATCTATCTAGCCGCCTACGACTTCTTGCTCTCCTGGCCGTATCGTTATTGGGATTTATACCAAAATTGGTATGGCATAACATGACTGTATGACAAACATGAATGACTGGTCTTGTCATGAAAATCATGACCAACTTGTCATGAAAAGTATGATTTACACGCCATGGCCATAGTGCTCCTGAGACCGTTTTCTTAACTTCATATATCCAAAAATTTGTATGATGAGACATTTCTGCATGACCAACATAAATGACAGGTGATAATATGAAAATCATGACCAGCATGTCATGTACAACGTGACTTGCATGCCACGCTCATGGCACGCTCACGGCCGTTTCGCTTGCTTGATATACACCAAATTTGATATTGAGTGACGTGATTGTATGACGAGCATAAATGACAAGTGATAATATGGAAATCATGACATGCCATGTGCCACATGACTTGCATGACACGCTCACGACACTCTCGTGGCCGTTTCGCTAGCTTGATATACACCAAATATTGAAGGCGAAAGCCTTTAATGTCTCATGCTCACGTCCGTCCGTCCGTCCCTCCAGCCATGCCTTGGCACTGCGCCAGGTGGGCGCCGGGGCGCGCAAACGGACGCCGGTCGCGTTGGACCCTACAGCTCTCGCGCTTTGCTTGCGTGGCGTCACTGGGCCCGGCGTCTCTAATCATGCAAGGAGGGAGACGCACACATCACGTCCCATTCTGACCGACCCCGTCTCATTGGGCCCAGGCGTTCGAGGAACACACTTTGGAATTGACAAAGCGTCCGTTAATTTAAACTCTGGAATGCGGATGGCGTCTGCACTATGCGCAAAGCGCGAGAATACGAACGCATGCGAAACGGAGGCAGATTGGTCTCGCGTCTCGCTGCGAGAGAGAGAGAAAAACTTTATTGGAGGTATATACAGGGTCTCGCTGCGATTCGAGGTAAAAATTAAGCGAACATAAGTGGCAGGTGGTAACATGAAAATCTTGGCAGGCATGTCATCTACAATGCTACTTACGTGCCACGCTCATGGTGCGCTTGCGTCCAGTTCGCTAGCTTGATATAAACCAAAATTTGTATTGCGTGACCTGACTGCATGATGAACACAAATGACACGTCCTGACAAGTAAATAATTACATGCATATTATGTACAACATGATTTTCTTCTTGCTGGCTGCTTCGCATTACATCGATTCCCACAGTGCGTGGGATCTGCCGGTTTTTCAACCAAGAAACTCGCTAGCAGACGCTGCCTGCGTCGGCGTCGGGGAGGCGAAAGAGGGGGGAGCGTAGGAGAGGAGAGAGAGGGGGACGCGCATGCGCAGTGGGAGTGTGGACGCCGTGGGCAGGGATGCCTAGAGGAGAGAGGGGGGATCGTAGGAGGGGAGAGAGGAGGGGAGCCGCAGTGAGGGTTTGGTTGCCGCGGGGAGGGATGCCTATACGAGAGAGAAGGGGAGAGGAGGTTTTTTATTCTTATTTTTTATTTTTTGAAAGGGTTTGCGCATGCGCAGTAAGTGTGTGCACACCACCACCGGATTAAGCTTCGCCATAAGAAGCTTCACATCTAAAATGAACACCGCCCATACTTTGCGTCACACGACTAAACAGCCACCAAAACATGCCCTATGTTGCCTGACCACTTTTTGGCGCTGTCCCCTAGAGAATTCCAAGCGAGATGTACCTAGCCTAGTCACGTGGCTCCACCAGATGTTCTCTTGCTCTACGAGCGTGCGAGATTCACGGAAAGTTCGCCCCAATGACTGAGGCCACCGTGACTCAGGCACACCACGGACGCTGGCAAAATACTGAGAACCGCAAAGCGGCACGTCGTGGGTTACGGGCGCTCCAGGCACTCCCAGTAGCCTATAGTGAGCAGTAGCCTATAGTGACGGCAGGTAAGGAAAGGCGCTAGTAAAACTGGCCTTATAGTGAGCAGTCGCTCTATATTGAGAGCAGGTTGCGCTATACTGAGTCGGCGCAGAAGGCGCGCTAGTTAAAACAGTAGGAGAGCGAAGCGATCCGTGATACTGAGAGCAGAGTATTAAGAGAGCGAAGCGATCCGTGATCGAGAGAGCAGAACTTACCTCTCCGGAAAACCATCGACGTCTATGCGTTGAAACGTCAGACTTCTGCGACACCAAACACCGCGGACGCTGGCAAAATACTGAGAACCGCGTACACAGACTGCTGGTAGCCTTAGCAATCTCACTAACTTCGTAGCATACACTCGCGAGGTAGCACAAGAAAGCAGGACACACATACATAAAACCTTCGAAAAGGACACGCCGTCGAGCGCCTCCAACTTCGAAGTTTCACGTGCCCCTGCCCTTCGTTAACTTGACTAGGGAATTTCTGGGCACACCTAGGTACACCAGGGAGCTAGTTTTGCTCATCAGCACAGGGTAGCCAACATGAACCACGCCTACGCCGCTAACATTGGGCGTTGTTTAGGTGGCTTTTTAATCTCACGCTGGCAGGAGACGCAGAGGGGTCCTTCCGCGCGCCGCACATTAAAAGAAGAACAAATATCTACGAGCGTCCGGGTTCAGCGTTGTCAACACTTGCAGCGTGTTGCTCAAATATAAAGGCGTAACAACTGAGATAGTTGATAGTTCACGCTTGTCCTGTATATACCTGCGTGTCCTTTTCGAGTGTCCCTCCTTGTACCGAGCTGCTCGCCGATCTTCATGTGACATTTCAATTTCTTGCTATTCGCATTCATTGCTTCGCTCTTGCGGCGAAACTGAATTTTCGCTATTTTAACGAAGTATGGTTCGCTTGACTATTGTATGGTTTCGGTAGGTTCCGGGCAATACGCACATATTAGGTTTTTTTTGGCGGGAACATGTCATGTGGGTGAGCGAGTCAGTCAGTATAACTATAATTATTGAAGTCCAGTGCGACGCTGAGGTTGCCCCCGCCATACAGCTGCTCCCAAGTGGGGACCGGCAGGTCTAGCCTAACGGCCCTGTCGCGGGCGCACTGGAACGGCCAGGATTTGGTCCTGAAGGTTTTAGCTGTTGCTGGAATGTTGTGACTATACTCGGCGACAACTTTTCTTGGCACTGCAGCGAAGGCTACAGAGCCAAATCGCGCGTATCCTACCGCTAATGAATGTAGTCCTACTATTGTGTCCTTATTTTCTACGTGAGATATGAAAAATACTGCCTTCATTTTTTGCATGTAGCTCTTTGACACAGGACGCAACTCACACCAGTAAGATATCCGTATTTGTTTTAATTTATCAGCTGTCACTTCGCGTTTTTGAACGTGTGAGAAACCCGCGCCTTTTACGTGTACCTCGAACGCCAAGCGGCGTCTGCGTCGATATGAAACGCTGATCGCGCACAGCCATCACTTTCTACAGCGGTACGGAACGCATGACATACCGGGCTACTTCGCGTAGTAGTACATCTGCACAAGCCCCGCCTCCGTAGCCTCTCCCTCCAGTGCCAAGAAAAGTTGTCGCCGAGTATAGCTGCTACGTGGTTCAGTGGGAACATGTGTAATTGTTAGGTGATGTTATGTGGTGTTATTGTGTGTTACTGTAACGCGGTGTTAGTGTGTGGCGCATTGTGTGTCTACCCTGCATTTTGCAATGCTTGAATAAAGGACGCGAAATAATTGTAAAAATTTCGTTCATGATTTTTTGCATTGTTTGCCCACCCTTCTAATTAGTTAAGCATATGAGGTTGATGAGGAAAAAAATCATGGAAACAATGGTGCCCTTAAAGAGTGCCTACCTTAGGGGCAGCTTTGTACACTGGCGCAATCGCAGCACTTGCCTGGTCGTTGTAATTGATCTTGCTTAGTCGTCTGTGTGTTCATTACTCTCCTTGTATATACACTGTTTCCAATTATTGGTTACGTACCACGAAAAAATGAACTTTTGTAAACAAACACATTTCCACAAATTCGGGAAAGCTTAAAGGGCCCCTGCGCAATGCATACACTGGGAGTTCGCCGTCACGTCTGCTAAAATTAGCAACGCTACGCGCCGCGGAAATGGGTCAGATTTCAAGCTGAACAATGCTTTCCGTTCCTCTCGCGGGCGCACGCCCAGGGAATGAGGGGACGACGTACACGATGGAATGGCCCTACGTAGACGGTAGTGCTGTGACGTCGCCAACAGTAGCACGTGACACTTCGATAATTATTTGACACGCCGTGTAGTTTCTGTAATTTGTTGCTTGAATAGGTGAATAAAACTTGAGAGCAATAATAAAACACACAAACGGAATGTGTGCGTTTTCTTTTTTTTTTAATTTATACTGCAAATCGCAGCGATATGCGAGACTAATCTACCTCCGTTTCGCATGTGTTCGCCTTCTCGCGCTTGGCGCGTCGTGCAGACGCCACCCCATACAACGAAACTAATGTTCTACCGCGTTCCAAGCGCTCATTAGGCTCAATTTATCCTCCCGCGTTTAGCTAAATGTTCATGCGGTATACCGCTAGTCTCGCGTCCGCATAAATGTCTCAACTTTCATGCTCAGTAATAGGTTTAAAGCCAAGTGATCGGCGAGAGCGCGCATTCGGCTAGCTCGCAGAGACGAAGCGCAGAGAACGCCGCCACCACACAGCTCGCGTCTCGGGGGGCTCGGGCTAGTTCGGGCACGTCATACGCTCGTGACCTTGTGTGCGCATGACGTCGCATGACGGGTTCATGCGTATGCCTCATGCGATCCTCCCGCTCGCGTGCCGAAGAGGGTAGGGAAGGGATTTGGCTTGCGAAAGCTACAAGGGGCGAGCGGCAAGGGTGTCAAAGCTCGCCTCCTCGCATCATGGTTTCGCGCCGCCTAAAAAGATTAGTTTTCTCAGCTTCTAATGGACCGATTTGAAAAACATTTTGTGGCATAATGCTGTTTATTGGGCACGTAACAACTTCCAGTGTCTAACTAAAATTCGTTATGTCACCTGGCGAAGGGGCCCTTTAATGCTTTCCCGATGGTAGAGTGCATAGTAGAAATATGGTAAACATGATTTTCTAAACAGAGATATTACTTAGTGGGCATCTGCGATAGGCACAGTTGCATACAGGAGCCCACGATATAGAGTACGTGAGTCGTCTAATCATACTTCTTTTAAGAAGAATTGCATACAACTCCTCTCTTGTGGTTTCTTCGCGTCCCCCTAAAGGGATATTCTCAGAAATAAATGAATCAAACTATGTAACATTTTCAGGCAGGGCTGGATATAAAACGGTGCGCCCACGCTCTGAAGACACACCCATACTTGCAGAATGCAAAGACGTCTGAACCATGTAAAGAAATATTCCCAGGAATGTGAACAAACCAAACTAAATTTCCCGGTGGGGCCCGATTTCAACCAGGGTCACTCCACACCATCTGACGAAACCGCGGCGCTCTGCCAAAATCAATTTCTCTTGGAAAATCTGAGAAAATTACACACAGATAGGCATTAGTTGTACACTATTTTGGTGATACGAAAAAAAAATTGGGCACGTGAGCGCCATTTCATCATCATGAAACGGTGGAAAACCAGTATCCAAAGAAAATTTGCTATATATCGGCCCGTTCACGCATTCTTTCTTTTAATACCTGCTTTTATTTACGTTTTTAGAGCGCCGTGCTTTTATTGTAAGACAGTTCCTTATAAATCTACCGCCATGGCCACAAGCTCTCTTGCCGTCGATGTTGTTTGGTGTTGTAGACGGAAGCTTTCGCCGGCCTTCAAACTTGGTATGACGAACGCTGCTGTTGAAGCGGTGGGTAACACAGACCCGTCTGTAAACACATGTATGGAAGCGGCATATTCTGTAGATAGATACGATAAAGTTAATTGTATTAAGCCAGAAAAAAATTGTAGTTAGCACAATAAAATATCGGTGACATGTTGAACATTACACCCATATTTCTTGTGCTAACTAAAATTATTTCGTTGAGTATCGTTCATAGTTATGATCTGTATTCAACACGACATATAGAGTCGCGATGATGCTTCGATGTCGAACAGTGAGCGCAGCAGCCATTTCTCTCTACTTTCTTCTCATTTCTATCTCCCGTTTCACGAAATATATTTTCTGCCACACTCAAGAATACGTAAGCGATCAGCCATGAGTTTGGTTGCGAGTATTCTTCTTTTTTAGATGTGAAGCATCTTATGGCGAAGCTTAATCCGGTGGTGGTGGTGGTGGTGGTGGTGTGCCGCGGGGCCTCACTTACTGCGCATGCGCGAACCCTTTCAAAAAAAAAAACTTCCTCTCCCCTTCTTTCTCCCCATCCCTCCCCGCGGCAACCACACCCTCACTGCGCATGCGCCTCCCCTCCTCTCTCTCCTCCTACGCTCCCCCCTCTCTCCTCTAGGCATCCCTGCCCGCGGCGTCCACACTCCCACCGCGCATGCGCGTCCCCCCCCCCCTCTCTCTCCTCTCCTACACTCCCCCCCTCTCTCCTATAGGCATCCCTGCCCGCGGCGTCCTCACTCCCCACTGCGCATGCGCGTCCCCCCCTCTCTCTCCTCTCCTACGTTCCCCCCCCTCTCTCGCCTCGCGACGCCGACGCAGGCAGCGTCTGCTAGCGAGTTCCTTGGTTGAGAAAACCGACTGCTCGCGCTGCACAACCGTTCACTGGCCACGTCGTATATATGGCAATGGATCTTGACCTGCAAGGTGGTGCCGGTGGGAGATTTCTCCTGTGTGTTGTTGAAGAATAAAAAAATTCGCAGCGTGCGCGTTAACTAAAAGCGGACTGCGGGTCTGTGTGTCCAATCGGAGTCTTCCGTCTCTCATTGCCCATTAGCAGCGATTGGCATGTTCCAGTAGGAAACACCGCTCCATCACTGCGCGCTTTGCGCCTCCCCAGTTTTCTCTCCTGCGCAACGCTGCGATAAGCGCCAGCGTCAACGCCGCCGCCAGTGTAAGCGTTAGCGCCCGCTGCTTCACATCTACACATGGTTCCCTTTAGCGGGAGATGGTGTAATTTTTTGTTTTAGCTAAGCTGTCAATCTTAGTTTAAAAAATTTTCTTGTCTCCTTTTTTATTAGTCAATACAACAATAGTAGTCTTCGCAGTTGTAATATAAATGCAGCTGCGAACGAGTTGCTAGCGTATTTAACAAGTGATGTTATGTTTGTCAGGTCAAGCTAGCTGAAGAAACTACTTCACGTAATGCACTACTGCTCATCATTCCTCCCATTTTCAATGGCGTTAGAAGCCAAAACAGTGCCAGATATTTCAGGCTTCGTGAGACGTAATCAAACTTCTTATACCATACGAGAATAATACAAAATATTAGGGCAAAAATCTAGACATTTTTTTCTGTTTTTGGGTAACGACTGCAAACCTGTTCCGCTCTTTGGACGCCCGCCTAATGAACAAAAACTGTTTCACGTGTCCTGGTTTCTATAGCCACTGCAGAAATGAATACGTTATTATTAATTAAGCGCTCACGCGTAGTACGCAGCGTGGCGTGCACGCTGTCGAGCTTCGCCGTGTGACGGGAGTAATTAGTGCCTTATCATTACAGGCACTGACTTCGTCCATACAGATCAATATTGCCATATATACACGAGTGCTCCAAGCGCTGAGATTAAGGGTCCTTACTCCTTGCAATGTGCACTGACGTGCTGCCTCATGGTGCAGTGTCAACATTTTTTCTACACACTATCGGATGCGGAAAGATATATGGCTTCTCGGCCGGAAGGTGCAACATCATGTCGTTTAGAGTCACTAGTAGTCGCTGGCAGACGGCGCGTGGACAAGAGCGAGTGCGACTTTTGCCGATCACTCCAGCATCTGTCGTAGTTGTCGCAAGTATTTACGTGCTTTAGCGCTACTCATGCTGCGACACAAGCAGATCAATGCAACTTGCTTCGACAAACACTTACATTCCTTGATGACGGTTGCGCACATTGCAGGTGTATAAGTTTTGATGGCAAAGCCCCTCTGAGTTTTGACTCGATACGTCTAGGTAGGATTTCGTATTGCCTATGTATGCCGAGTATTTCCAGTCACACTGTACATCTAGCCTTCGTCAATCACACGATTGCAAAGTGTACCTAGAGGTAGTTCAGAATGGATAGGGTGATGAAAAAGGGAATCAGTTATTTGAATAATGTTTCCACAGAAACGTGTTTCCCGAGTTCTCCCGACAACTTGTGCGGTGAGTCACATTTAATGATTACGCTGAAAAACTTTCTGACAAGGAGTAAGGAGAAACATTCTCGCAGCATTTTGATCTCGGTTTAGGCATTTCGTCTCATTATGCGTGAAATGAAACTATTATTTCCAAATGGTATTTGGGCCGACGCCATCCTCAAATAAATCTGAAACCGAACTATCATTTCGGTGGCGACCGCAGCTACACAACTTCGCAAGTTAGCAACCAAATTTGTCGCAAAGCGAGCGAATGGGCAACTCCTAATGAGCACGCTTCGTCACCGGGAGTCCAAATTGCGTTGCAGATTTCAGACGACGGGTCCGGTGCCCGCGTCTGCTATAGCTGCTCTGTAATTAAACCGACGGATGCGCCCTCCATGAAATCACTTTCCTGATGAGCACTTCTTCTGCCTCTTGACTGCCCTCGCGGCAGGTCGAGAGTAATCTTAAGCCGCTAGCTGACTCGCACGCCATACACATTATTCGAGCACTAACTCCTTCTTCAGCCCTGTTTGCTCAACGCAACCTTCACCACCACTTTTCATAAAATATACACCTTTGTGCATATGTTCCTATTGCTCGCCCATCACAAACGCGTAGCTCCATCTCGTAAGGCCTTGGGAATACCTAATGACGCTCGTTAGCGGGATACCTGAAAAAGTGTTGAAAATCAATTCCCATTGGTCGTGCAATTATCGCATGTTGTTTTCGGCGCCTCGTATAAAAGAGCAATTGCGATGAGTATAAGGTATCATCCAAGTCGAAGACAACTTGCAAGCGTACATTTGAAATCTATAGGATAATAAGCGAATCGGATAGTGAGAACACCGAAAACGTGACAGCCGTGAGCTCCCGTGTCCATCGAGTGTTTCAGTCGAATTGTCTTTTTATTCACGCTTACCTCAGATTGACAGCTTAATTCAATATATTGCGAGCAAGAGAGAAACGACAAAGAAACTATGCGGTGCAACCGGGACACACCAAACGGTGCTAGTGCCTAGGGACGCCTACTCTGCATTCGATTCTCTGTCGGCGCCTATCGAGAAATCACCAGGCGTGCAGTCGATGAAGTAGACGCCCCGAGGGGGGATGCTCTCAGAAGGCAAACAGATAGAGAACAGCCCCCTGGTAACACGCAATCAGCGCTACACTTAGGTTTGTGCCTGGCAGGGACAGATTTGCTACATTGGGAAGCAACAAGTATGCTCTCCGGTTCTTGCCTTTCAGTTGGGGGGATAACGATTCCACTTTGGAACTACAGTGACGAATACGTGTATTTGTTCATGATTTGCGTTCTAATTGGTCTTTCTCTATTTCTTGAAGATCGTTTTCATTAGTCTTTTATAGCTCCAGGATTACCTACCGGCACACTGGGGATATGTCACATATACGGCCCGTATGAAGGTTGCTTTAGAAAAAAGTGCCGCACGTAAGTTGCAGAAATGACGTGGGGCACTCCGCGGTGTATAGGAACAAGTGTCGACCAATTCGCGGTGTATATACACATCTTGCCAGACAGGGCTAACGTGTCCTTTGTCCAGGAAAGGGGCAAAATAGGGTAACAGTTTGCTAGCTCAAGCACGGAACATGAAATGGACTGGGAAAGTGCCACCGGGTTGCTCTGCTGACACCGAAGAGCCAGGTGACAGCAGGGGACGAGTGAATCCAAAGAAAACGTGAAATAGAAAGCCTAGATTAAAAAAAATGGTTTCCTTAAAATTCCGCAACTTTGTAATACGTCAGCACATTTCGCCAATCGCGTCATAGTCTTGCGCACTGAATCCTTTACGGTGCTCCACAGCGGTACACATAATGAGGTTCGATTTCACTAACGATTGCTGTTTTCCGAATACTATGTGTTTTATTTTTTTTATTCTTCAACCAGCAGTGGCGGTGCATACATCTCGCAGCTGTGTCAGCAGAGGAGCTTTCTAAAATTTCCCAGAAGTTCAGTACGCTTTAGAACACAACTTAAAATAAGCTGTGCATTTTTTATTCTTTTTCTGTGCTTCAGGAGCCGCACAGAAATAAAAAGCCCTTGTAACCGAGAACTTGAACAGCTGGCACCCTAAGGGAGCCGGTAGAAGCTTCACAGTTTCCATTAATCGTGAACGTTGTGATGGAAGCCCTAGACCGGCACTTAAGCGATAAGTAAGGCATTACATAGGTGAGCGAAGCAGCTTAGACGGGAAGCTTTACGAATGTTCCTAGAAAGCAAAGTCATGTTTCTTTTTTTTTTCGTTATTCGTTGTTAGCGGAAATTGATAGGGCATCTGCGGCGTGTGTAAGAGATTAGTCAGTAATCTGCCGGCTTTAGCAGCATTGCGAATGGGACTTGTCGGTGAATGTTCATCGTGGAATAACTTAAAGCGCAATACAGCAAGCTGATAATGTCCGTGTTCTAGCTGTAAGATATTGCAAGACGAAGCTCATTACTTCCTGCCTCACGCGGTGGAATGATTATATAGGGGACCAGTTTCATATGCCTTCCATTATTGTACTACTGGCTTATACAGCTGTTTGTAGCATTGTCACATCTCAATACGCGCACATTATGAGAAAGGCTTCATACTTTGAAATGAAATTGCAGGACAAACGAAAACAAGATAAGCAATGATACTGCGAGCGAATGAAATTAAGACAGATGTAGCCTGATCAACACGTGAAAATAACTGTGCTGTTTGGTTTAGGTTCAAGATTCACGGGTGCTCAAAATTATTTCTGAGCATTCCTCTGTGGCGTGCATCGTAATCATATCCTGGGTTTACCCCGTAAAACCTAATAAATGAACAGATATGTTTCATTTTGATTTCTGAATCACACATGGTATAATCCCCAGAGTGTTGCACACGCGGATAAGAAATGGAGTACCGAGTGTATCCAAAGCAAACGTGAAATAGAAAGTCTAGATAAAAAAAAATGGTTGCCTTGAAATTCCGCAATTTTGTAATAAGTCAGCACATTTCTCAGATCGCGTCAGAATCTTGCGCACTGAATCCCTTGCCGGTTCCCCAAAGCGGTACACATAATGAGGTTCGATTTCGCTAACGTTTGCACCCGAAGCGCCCACACAGAGCGACCACGAGTAAGCAAACCTCGTCGCGACAGCAACCACGAACGCCTCGCAATACGAACTGCCCTCGCCGACGTCGTCTTTACCGACCAGGGGTCTTTCGAAAGATTTCATGAAACATTCAAAGAAACGGTGATAGAGAAACAGAGATTGGATGGTATTTGGAAAGAAGGAGCACCAGAAGTTGTTCTCACAAATGCCTTAGAAACTAGGTGTTTCTGAAAGACGGGTAATGCTAGAATGCTTCGAGAATTGCCCAACCAGTTCCTGGGGAGAGCTGTCATCGCATAGCGTACGCTGCTGAATCTACAAATTCTCGCTGTATTCCAAGTTCTCGCATATCACAAATGCTTCGATGTTCGAAGAATTTCAAGCAAGCTGGAACTTGCTTGAAATGCTATACGCTTGCGTGGGCGCTTTCCTTTTCTTTTACTTTATTTTGATTGTTACGATGCAGACATGTGGACACAGAGATGAGCTCGATTTCACGTAAAAATGGTGTGTATGGAAAAATGTGCAGCAAGAGTGAGATGGCCGAATGACACCCGACTAAGGTTGAACGGACACCAGGAGAAACTGGCCGCTGCGGTTACGGTTTTCCCTATAGTGGATCATGGAGAGCTATGTCTTCTTTTTTTGATAACTGCTTCGCGTACTCTCATTTCACACCACCTACAGCAACATATTTTCTCGAAGTGAAAATGCTGACCTAGCTGTTGTAAGTCAATCCGGGCCGAACATGAGCCAGAAGAGCTACCCACCCGGTTACCAGCTTCCGCGATATTGCCCAGATGTACCGAGAGGAAAGCTGCAGACTGCCAGAACCGCGCCCCAAACTGACCAGGCAACAACACAAGATCCTGCGTCGAGCGCAGCCGGGATCGCTTGCTCATCCCGTACTCATGAACCGCATGTACCCGGCGGAACACGACACGCTCTGTCCGTTTTGCAAAAGAGAAAATGGCACCCTGCCGCACATCTTGGACGATTGCATAAAACTCAAGACCCCCCCCTCCTTCCCTTCCCCCCCAACACCCCCAATCTCCAACCCCTTGAGCGATGGGAGGCCTTGTTATCCAGCCCCGCCCTACCGATTCAGCTTGCACTGACGGACGGGGTCCAGGAGCTGCTGGGAGAATGTGAGTCCCGTAACTAGGGAACCACCCCGTCTGGTGCCTGCTTGCACCACCAACACAGTTGGGCTCAATAAAAGTTTATTGATCATCTAAGTACCATTATGGTGCGTTCAGGTGCCCAGGCGCAAGCGACCTTTCAAAATCTCCTTGTTTAATAAATATAAGCATGGCGCAGTTGTTCACCAATATCTGAAACGATATTATTGATTTTATTGAGAAAGAAAACAAAAAGCACATGCCCTGAGGCCCATTTCTTTCGCCTTCGCTATCGCCGTTATAACTGTGACATACGCCAAGTAATTTAAATAGTAGCGAGACATCTGCGACGTAGGACCCATCACGACGTGATAGGCCAGAGAAATACGAAGGAAATCGGTTTGGTTTCTTAAACAAGAAAATCTTCTCATTTAGAATAGTTGAGCCATGCGATTTCAGAGGACGTCTCAGCCGCGTGACCTTTTGAAATGGCGTGATGAGCGCTGTTTATTGTATGAATGCGCACCACTTGCTCTCTCTCTTTTTATCTTAGTATTCTTTACATTTACCTCTGCACCTGTTTCCTATCCTGCACCCTAAAGTATATATCAAGGTAGCTGCAACCGTGTTACCTCCTAACATTTATTTTATTTTTCTCATTCGCTCTCTCTATTTGAGCGACACGCACCGTAAAGTTCAATTTACGTGGTATATTGTGTATACATATAGGGTGTGTTCAGATAAGAACGTCGGTGCATGTCCGCCGACCCCCTTTGATTTCGCCGAAAAAAAATATATTTTGTTTTCCAAGTCCCCATGACCACAAAACCACTTTTGGTATCGCGAGAAAAAATTTCACCTTCTTTAAAAAAATTCACAAGTCTCCACTGAGCCGCCACCGCCTCTTTCGAATTTCGCGAAAATGGGATTTCGATGAGACGCTATAAAAACACTTTTGTAGCTGTAGGTCCGAAACTTTTTTCTCCACATACTAGGGATAGTTTGTGTTGAGAAAAAAGTTATTACTTTGCAGTTCTGATGTTGTTCTGTTAAGAAAAAAAAATCGCGAAATCGGCACAAAGCTCAATAATGCTCACATTTAAGATTTTTTTTCCTCCGCAAGTATAAACGCCAGACTTTTGAAAGTTTTTAAAAACATTGTCATATGTTTGGTGAACAAGTGTGCTGAAATAAATAGCTGAGAGTGGCTTCAAACGTTAACCAGAAATGTTCAACTGAGGACATGTCTCTCAAAATGCAATATTTTGAAGATCATTTAAAAAAAACACCATCTTCGATTTTCTTTAAACTCTCCAGAATTAAAGCCAAACACGTGTTCTAACTTAATCTGTAAAAACATGTTGCATTATTTTTGTGAGGTCGGAACTACGAAGCACGAAAAGTGGCCAAATTGACGTATAGTAAGTAACCACAACATTGAGCGATCACGAAGCAATAGTTGTCATTATCGTTATTTTTAGGCCCTGAATGTCATCTGTTGTGCTCGTGGGACAACAGCTTGACAGATAAAACCAAAGAGTTGCCTTAAAGTGCAAATTTGTTCATTTGCGTGCGTGCCCGCGTCGCAGTTTTGGTCCTGGCGTAAGGACTAACCGTAAGATTTCTAGAAATGTAGTCAAGTCGAGCTCTCGGACGGAACTGTTTATTTACCCCTATTGTATACACAGGGAGTCATAGCCACAAGTCATACTCAGAAAAGTTAGACAGTCACAAACGTCACTGAAACACTTGTGCGTATCTTGCTCCTGGTGAAGCAACCTTGTGCACACAACCCATTTCGGCCCCAAGGAGGAGAACTTCTTGAGCTCGATCCCTGTGTCAGGGTGAGCCGCTGTAGACGAAATGTTTCCCGAATCGAATTGCAATGAAATCTTTCTTGTTTGGGCTTTGTTGGGTGGAGTTGAGCTCATCGTCAGTATAGTATTTCATTGCTGCCTGTATGTTTTCTGGCTTCAGCTTCGATCTGGTGTAGAGGTTCGGATTTGACCACACCCGGGTGTCTGTATTTTCTGGATTTCCGAATGAGGTGCCGAGTTGCAGATGGAATCATTTCTTGAATCTCTTGATGAGAAAGGTTCACAGGGAGCAATGTCAGGCGGCGGTAGCGTTCATAGTCTGATTCGCAGGTATCGAATGTGTGCTTTAGGTTGCGCAGCCACTCGCGACACGTGTTGCAGGTTTCCGCTGAAGGACCAGGTTCCTCTGTAGTACCGTGCGCTACTGTAAGGACAGCAGAAATTGTCCTGGGGATAACGCCCTCGATCTCCGCTCTCTTGCGCTTGGCGTAAGACACTCGGCATTGTGCTTTCACTTTCGCCGGAATTTTCAGGGTTGTCACGTCGGTTGTGTTAACGAGTACGTTTAGCTCTTCGACAACAATTTGTTCGGGAACAAAATTTGCGTCAGACAGATGCATCTGGAGACTCTACGGCGATCTGTTTCAAGCGGTTGAAACAGCTCTGGCACAAAATGTCGGTTTCTCTGATGGATGAGGCTTGTTCTGGCATGCGCTTCCTTAGTAAGGCGACATTCAAATCTTTCACACATCAAAAGTTCCGCTTGTAGGCAATCTTCTTCGTATGCCTCTTTGGGTAGTCCGCGCAAAAGGCTCGCTCTGAGCTCCACAACGTGGCCATCAATATCAGGGGAGTGTAATACGCGCACGCGTACTCACGTTCGTTCACCAGCAGAGGACTGCCGGGTTGTCGACGACGAACGGAAGTGAAAGCCGACGTTCTCCTATTACTTCGACCTTTCTTAAGCGAGTTGAGCTGTTTCTTGTTTATGTTCTTTCTTTTTTTTATGGAGCGGGTGAGCGCAGTCGTGCTGAAGAAGCGCCACTTGTGCCGACACGCACCGTCTGTGTAATCACAATACCGACGTGCCATGGGAAGCGATAAATATCCAGCGGTGGATCCTCTCCAGCCACCTCCTTTATGAGGCGCACGCAGGCTCACATGCGCGAAAATTTTTGAAAGCGATTCCTGCGAAGAGTGCGACTCATTATAGCGGCATGCGCAGTGGCAGGGACCCGTGTAGAAGTTTTTTGTGACTTGCGTAAAAAATGTAGTAATAATTTCCGCTTCAAAAGCAACTGTTCCTGTTTTATTCCTGACAATCCGTCAATCCACAGAAGACATTCGCGACCTAAAAATAACGATAATGGCAACTATTGCTTCGTGATCGCTCAATGTTGTGGTTACTTACTATACGTCAATTTGGCCACTTTTCGTGCTTCGTAGTTCCGACCTCACAAAAATAATGCAACATGTTTTTACAGATTAAGTTAGAACACGTGTTTGGCTTTAATTCTGGAGAGTTTAAAGAAAATCGAAGATGGTGTTTTTTTTTTTTAAATGATCTTCAAAATATTGCATTTTCACAGACATGTCCTCAGTTGAACATTTCTGGTTAACGTTTGAAGCCACTCTCAGGTATTTCGTTCAGCACACTTGTTTACCAAACATAGGGCAATGTTTTTAGAAACTTTAGGAAGTCTGGCGTTAATACTTGCGGAGGAAAAAAATCTTAAATGTGAGCATTATTGAGCTTTGTGTCGATTTTGCGATTTTTTTCCTTAACAGAAAAACATCAAAACTGCAAAGTAATATTTTTTTTCTCGACACAAACTATCCGTAGTAAATGGAGAAAATTTTTTCGGATCTACAGCTACAATAGTGTTTTTGTAGCGTCTCATCGAAATCCCATTTTCGCGAAATTCGAAAGAGGCGGTGGCGGCTCAGTGGAGACTTGTGAATTTTTTTAAAGAAGGTGAAATTTTTTTCTCGCGAAACCAAAAGTGGTTTTGAGGTCATGGGGACTTGGAAAACAAAATATATTTTTTTCGGCGAAATCAAAGGGGGTCGGCGGACATGCACCGACGTTCTTATCTGAACACACCCTATAGAGTTTAAACTATGGAACTATTTTTATTCAATGAATAGCATAAACAAACATATATGTAAGAGGCGTGTAGGAATCTCATGGCTATTTTCGAAAATAAAGGCGTATCATATATACTCTATGAAGCTTAAGGGACGAACTGCTCCTCAAAAAAACAAAACATACTGGGGGGTACTCAGTATCCCTCAGCATTTTTTGGTGTATTAAAGCACTCAACATTCACGAGCAGAACAGCAAAGAAGAGAAAACACTGGATAGATATCTGTTAAACAACTCGGACTCTTTTAAGGTCTTCTTCTGGCTAAATAGAATATATCGCATCGCTTGAGAAGATAACTAAGCCCGGAATGAAAAATCACTATGGTATATTTTTAATGCCAAGGAAATATCGTGTTGAGTAAGAAAACGTACCAAAAGAAACAAATAGCTTTTCGCTCACAGTGATCACGCACTCTTTATTTCTGTTGTTTTCTTGATCTTCACATAAGATTATATTAAATAAAGCAAAGCAGAGATAAAAGCAAAATTGTAGCTATCTAAACAGCACAAAAAAGCGAGGCATGGAGATTACACTGACAACTTTAAGGAAAAAGAAAACAGCATCAATGCAAGAACCTGGAACGTACAATAAATGATATCTTTATAAAACAATGTACGATTACGAATACAGCACTAGGGACAACTGGTCAAATGAAGGCAAAAAAATATCAAGTTCACTATACATTTATTGATATATAGTTTCCGACGTCACTGCATATTTCAAAATACAATATACTACCATATACAGGGAGACGCTTTTTTATGATGCTGAATGGTGAGGAGCGGCATGACTAGTGTCTAAGCTGTTTTTGTTCACAAAATGGCACCTAACTAGGGCGATCGAATTACTGCGAAAGAGCTTTCGGTGTTGGCGAAATTGTAGACACCAGATAACATTGGTATACAAAATTTTCTTTTGTGCCACAGCATGGTTCTCAGACGACTCCTTTTCATTTGAAGCATCTACAAAGTTAAGCATGTGGGCTTGGTACTCCTACCATCAATCGTGTCGGAGTATGTAGACAAAGTATTCAACAGAGGGGTTTGCACAGACGCGACGGAGTGCGTCATCAGTACGACGTCGCTTCGTTGACAAGCCACGACGTCATCATGTAACTTTACGCCCCATGACTTCACTGTGGCGTAACAATCGCGTCACATTGACATCATGTTTGTTGCTATCTGTGACGTCATGATGGCGTCATATGGTCACGTCATCAAATGATGATGACCTTTGCATCACTCGTGTTGACGCCGCCGACGGCAGACACTGATGCTGGACGCCGGTAAATTTTCACGTTTGATACGACGTCTAAGGGATTGGCCTTAATACAAATAAATGCGAATAGTATCTCTTCTTTCATAAACGCGAAATGCGCACTCGGTATATACGAGAACAGTTTACACCCTGACTTTTTTAGTGTAACCAGAATGATTCAGTGCAAGCAAGATAAGTGCAAGTGATTATTTCTTGCACTTATAAGGGACCTAATCGTCACTGTCCGTTACCTGTTGTCGCGGTCTACAATTATATAGCTATTACGAACTCTCAATGCCAAGATTGAAATCAGACGAGAACACGCTAAATGTTAGTTTGCTCCTGCTCTCGTTCTTTGTTGAAGAGCCACTATACGAAAACACGACTAAAAACTGGTGCACAGTTTTCTACCGCGGGACCTTATTCTAAAGCTCTCTAGCGCTTTCTCTGAAGAACACCTGTTGACGACACCATGGAACCAGTACATATGGCTCTGCGAAAAAGGGTTTTCATTAGTAATACAGTACGTAACTTCAGCGTCACATTACTGGCCTCTCCGGACCTGTAGGAAGAGCTCGACTGAATTTAAATTTTGGTATAAGCGCACCATTTATTTTCCATGCAATGTACAACTGAATGTCTAAAGAACTTGTTTTTCGTCGATTAGTGATGCCCTTTTTTTCAGATCGACCTTTCCAGAGGCAATATTCTATCACTGAGTTGAAGCAAATCAAAGTGGCATAGTTTTGAATTGAATTGATTTTATTCAAGTGTGTGCAAGGATACACTTATGAAACAGATGACTAAAGGCGTTGGCACCTGACGAGTTCCTCCCCCCTGTAACAACAACAGTCCGCACATAGGCACTGGCAAGAAAACGAAAGTGTCGGATAGCATAGATACGAGCTTATACAGAATAAAAAGTGCACGCACAAATTTGGTAAAAACAAAACTGCAAATGCATCATCATCGCCGCAAACGCAAATCAGTGATCACAAACAAAGAGCAAGATACATCGCAAGTAGCATAAACAACCATGGCAGGAGTGTCTGACGTATTTCTCGCTTTACCATTTTTCGTGACTCCCAAGTGAAACTCACTATAACCTGCTAGAAGCCATAAATCATGTCGTATTTGAACCTTTTCATGTCTCTATGATGTCATGATAACAAATTGGGGGGGACGCGCACATATATATGAACCGCAGACGCTTATCCGTCTGTACGGGCTCTAAGAACCATATTTTAGGCAAGACAAGATTGATCTTACGAACTTGACACAGGGTTTCATCTCAATCCTAGTGATTCGTCCTCCTGCCCGCTACATTTTATTTGCTACTGGAAGTTCCATGTTTCCTCTTCTGTTGGCTTCTCACTTTGCGGGTTGCCTACGTGCAACGATTGCTGCGTACACGCTGTGTTTATATGCTTACTGTTAAATTATGTAGTTTTTTTTGTTTGCTTGCAGAGCTACGTTAGGCCGAGCACTTTTGTTAAAGGTAACATCAAATTCATATTACCCAAGTTTCCTGTATTATTCAGTGCATGTGCACAGCATTTGCACAAAACTGCTGAGATGACGCAACACATGTAACGAAAGAAATCTAAATAAAAAGTTAGAAAATTGTGTTTTTATGGCACAAAGTGCGAACACAATTTGTTTAAGCTAGGAAATGCTAGAAGCCGTCGGTCATAGGTCCTCCATAGCACATACATTTCAGCGAAAACGACTGCTCAAGAAGTGCATATACTATTTCGACGTAAACCGTCGTTATTCTGCGATGCAGTATGTTTATAAGAGAGACACGAACGACAAAGAAAATTGTTAGTTTCATTTAAGGCTCTGCACAGCAGCCTTGACACTGCAGTCTCTGCACTACAGAGCATTCAGCCTCTGCACTGCAGTCAAGGTCATCACTCGCAGTTGGTCTAAAACAAACTTATCGATGTCGCCTTACTCGCTGCAGTGTTGCTTAGCTTGTCTCTCAGTGTCTCGCAAACGTCTCTCAAATATGTTCTTTTAAAAAAAGAATGAAATATATTTCGACAGCTAGTTGAGAAGAAGCGCGCTACAATTGCCAATTCTCCAGCT
Organism: Rhipicephalus appendiculatus; assembly: GCA_030522465.1. NCBI lineage: Eukaryota > Metazoa > Arthropoda > Arachnida > Ixodida > Ixodidae > Rhipicephalus > Rhipicephalus appendiculatus. The sequence continues at coordinate 44,782 of JALIZH010011671.1, read as the reverse complement.
TTATAAGATCGCGGTGCAGCAAGAAACAGTTACATAAAGTAAACTTTTAAAGTTTACTTTTCCACATGATAGGATTTTGTGGCTGCCGTAAAAGGTGTTCTATTTTTTTATCTAATGTTTTGTATTACCACCGACAATTCGCTGTCTGGTGAGATCGCCATATAAACAAATTATCACTTCCTCTAGATAAAGAAAGCTGGCCATAAATGGAAGCAACTCGGAAATGCTGTCAGAGGAAAAACATATACTAAGCGAAAGCAATCTGATAAAATATTCTGATAAAGTTTTACTGAACACAACGTAGAAAAAAAAAAGAAAGTACGAAAAACACACGGCAAGCTAATGTACATTTGACAATACCTCTAGCACCTCAGGTGATGCTAGGTTGCAGCTGCAATGTCATGAATGAGGAGGGGCTATTAAAAACAGAGATAAAGAGAGGGAACAAAACCTTCAGAATTATGGACGACTTTTTTGCCCCGTGATTCCGTAAAATACATCGAGTAAAAATGTGTTCTAAAGTTTCACTGAACCGTGGTTTCTGTTGTTACCGTTCTGTTTCTCCACCCCTCACCGATCTTTCGTGTTCACTTCAATCGCAACTACAAAACGCTAAAGAAAACTCGCAATACCGAAGCGGGCAGACAAAAATATAAAATAAAAAAAATGCGCCCACCTCCCCGAAGGGGAATCGTGAGGAAATGCGAATGCATTTCGCGCGCGCTTCACTCCATTTATATATGGTGGTTGTGGTTCGAAGAAGGAAAAGGCGCCTGATTTCTGCAGCCCGGTCGGGAGCAAGGCGCAGCGCCTTTTTTTTTTGCTTTTTCTTGTTTTTTATAATTTTTTTTATTTATTTTTAAAATTTTTTTTTCATATATAGCTCCGCCGAGCTCCGCCGCAGACCGCTTTTAGTTAACGCGCACGCTGCGAATCTTTATTGTTCAACAACGCACAGGAGAAATCTCCCACCGGCACCACCTTGGAGGTCAAGATTCATTGCCATATATACGGGGTGGCCAGTGAACGGTTGTGCAGCGCGAGCAGTCGGTTTTAAATGCGAAGCATTTCTTAGCGAACTTCGGCGACTTTGAGCGTATCTATCTATCTATGTATCTATCTAGCCGCCTACGACTTTGTGCTCTCTTGGCCGTATCGTTAATGGGATTTATACCAAAATTGGTATGGAATAACATGACTGTATGACAAACAGGACTGACTGGTCATATCATGAAAATCATGACTAACTTGTCATGAAAACTATGATTTACACGCCATTGACATAGTGCTCCTGAGGCCGTTTACTTAACTTGATATATCCAAATATTCGTACGATAAGACATTTCTGCATGACCAACATAAGTGACAAGTGGTAATATGAAAATCATGACCTGCATGTCATGTACAACATGATTTACATGCCACGCTCATGGCGCGCTGACGGCCGTTTCGCTAGCTTGATATATACCAAATTTGGTATTGCGTGACTTGACTGTATGACGAACATAAATGCCAAGTGGTAATATGGAAATCATGACATGTCATGTGCAACATGACTTGCATGCCACGCTCATGACACTCTCGTGGCTGTTTCGCTAGCTTGATATACACCAAGTTTGGTATGGAGGGACGTGACTGTATGACGAGCTAAATGACAGGTGGTAATATGAAAGTGGAGGTTTTTTATTTTTATTTTTTGAAAGGGTTTGCGCATGCACAGTAAGGGTGGTCACGCCGCACACCACCACCACCGGATTAAGCTTCGCCATAAGATGCTTCACATCTAACACCTGCCGGCGCGCACACCTCCTAAACCTATCCTCCTCCTCCTCCTCCTCCGCGGACAACGCCGCACAACGCCAACGCCGGATGCCTGACATAGCCCGACTATGAAATGCATTCGCATTTAAAAGGGCTCCTCTAGAGGAGTTCTCTGATTCTCAGCGCTCTAGCTTTTTCAAGTATATCCCTACCTTTTCCTGCACATCTCTCGATATTTTTTCCGGCCATCAATCTCCCCGGTTCCATGATAAGGCTTTTCCCTCCATTTTAATAATGAACCGCACTCACCACAACAAGGCTTACTTTTGCTACGCTGCACAGCGATCGCAAGGAACAGGAAAAAATACGCAATGCTTGAAAATTAAGCACAAATGATACTTTGGTAAAACTGAAGCTAAAAGGAGGCATAACATGACGTTTCACGTCCCGTCGCCTAAGATTCCCTGAAACAGCCGCAAAAATTGAATCTTTTCTTGTTAACTTGGAATAAAATCACAGTAATCATGGATTCTCTGCACTGTGGACTATGCTAGATGGGCACAGAGTCTGGCGAGAGCTTCAAGAGAGCTTTAAGTGAAGCTTGCGCAAAAACCAAGCTTTTACCAGAAAAATTGCGTTGATGTTACAGAGCGTACGAAGCTCACTTCGCCCCTGCAGCGGCCTCGTTTGCGAAAGGAGCGTGCTGTTCAAACACAGTAAAGTAACAACTTTGACAGTTGCTAGTTCGCACTCGTCTTGTGTATACGTGTGCGTATGTTTCGTGCGTCCTTTTTAGTGTCTGAGCAGCCCGCGCTAAGCGTCGAGCTGTGAACGTTGTTAGTTCGCGCTGATATCGTGTGTGGTCTTTTCGCGCGTTTTTTTTTTTTTTTTTTGGAGGGTCTGAGCAGCGGGCTGAGCATTACGCGCTGCTCGCCGTTCTTCGCGTCACATCCCAATTTGTATTCATTTCTTCGTCTTTGCGGCGACACCGTGATTTTTTTCGTGACTAATGAAACTGTTGATGCTCGACGTAACCTTTTAATTGCCGCTAATCTGACAGATGGTGGACTGAAACCCGGCTACGTTGTTCACCTTTTCTTGGGAAGTAATGCAACAGGAGAAATACACGTTTATTTTGAAACACTATATCACGACACACACCTATTCTTCCCTAGGTCGTAGGTTTCCTCATTCCAGAAACCCGAGGGCCCTGGCTGTCTCCTTGGCTCTGACGAAAAGAAAAAAAAGTTAACGCAGCTTCACACCAATGGTACCAAGCCTGATGGAAGTGCGGAGCTGGGCAGCCTTTGTTTTTCTTCGGTTTTCTCTTTCTTTCCTCCCTTCTCTTTCGTATTTTCCAGCTCTTCCGTGTCTTTTTCTCGTTATTTTTATTTAATTCACTTTTTGTTCCAATTTTTTTATCTTTTTCTTTCTCGCTCTTTCTATTTCTCGCTTGCTTCCTCTTTTTATTCATTTTTATACGTGGTTTTCCTTAAACTGCTCCACACTGAACATCATCATCAAGGTGCTGGAAGAACAAGAAGAAGACTTCTCTTTGGCGCGAGCTCACTATGCTACAGTTGGCTATGCTATACGTTGTTTTGTCTGCGTTAAAATCATCATCAAAGCTCTCGAAGAACAGGAGGAAGAAGACCTCTTTGGCGCGAGCGCGCGCTAAGATAGCTATGTGGTTTTGCCTGCGTTACGCCAAGCGACGACGACAGCATCTGACAGCCTGGCCCTCTGACGTGCTGCGCACTTAGAACACCCGTATACTTCAATTTCTCCCCACGATAAGGAATCGTTGGTAGTGAAACGTATTCCGTAGTCCTACACTACCGAGTGCCTCATAACCATGTTGCAGTTTTAGCACGTAACACATCACATTTTTTTTCTTAGCATATAGAAGCACCATGTAGGCTAATACACAACAGATGACGATGGCCCAGCCAATTTATGCTTACCCACTTTTTGCTTAGAACGAAATGTGAACAATTTAGACTATTTGTACTCCATTAAAGGAGAGCCGCATGCCGTCCCAGTAGCTGTTACAATCAAGCTGGACATTGTCGGAAAAAGTCTGCGTATGCCCTTTAAATTTCAAGGGCTTGTTTGAAACGCGTCGCTCGCTTTAAGAAAACACGCTCAATTGCTGAGGCAATAACCTTGCTATCCCGCGTAGAGGAGCAATATTAAAGCGTGCACTTCAGTATTATCTTAAGAGAGCAATTAGAGTTTCATTTTAGAGTTCGCTCATGCGCCCTAGCTCAGGGACAGCCATAGGAAAGGAGGCATTATAATGCCTCACTTATTTCGCAAGGAACGTATGACGTCAGAAATGAATCATAGCGCACCTGTTTTCACGGCTCTAGCCTGGATTTATACAAAACAAGATCCGCGAATCATTTGAGCGTAGACAGAGAAGGAGAGACGCAAAGAAAGGCAATGGAAAGGCGGGGAGGTAACCAGATTGCACTAGGTTTCACACCCAACACGGGAGGGATGAAGAATGGGAGGAGAAATCGGCTGTTTTCATCTCATAGGAGCGTTCGGTGGAAACATTTGCGAAGCTTGCACTAAACCGCGCAAGCCTTGATAGAGCGAAAGTGAAGGATTCTCTAGACTAATCTGGTTGCTTCTAGAATGTTCCCAGGCCTCAGGTATGTGATGCAGGTCGTTTCTAGGTTGCTTCTAGATTGCTTCTAGGTCATTGTTAGGCTTTAGCTAGGGGAATGTAGGATGTTTTTTTACGTTCATTCTCGAGCAGAGAGGTTTGAGTTGCAACTACAGAGAGTCACAGACGCGGCACGGCCATGTCATCGTTGGCGTGGGCCTTCTATCGCTTCGGGGCCTTCTCGCAGCCGCCGTTGCCTTTCCCGCTCCCTAGTATTCTCTCGTTGTACATACTCGTGGTCTTCGGCTCACCGCCATCGCTTCGCAGACATTTGTTGGGCTAACGGTTGCCTTGTGCCTCTTTAGTAGAAGTTGTGTGTTGTGGGATTTACCCAATTTCGGCGACGGTTTTCTTATGGGCCGCACAGATTTTTGCGGCACATACCCGTTTTTTGGGTTAACGGCGAGTAATAAGATCACGTACTACGTGACGCCTACAGGCAAGAAGAGTGTTCCACACTCGCCGTAATGGCAACAGGCGGCGCTGACTGACGCTCCCACGTTTAAATCAACATATATACCCTAAAAAGTGGACGGAGGGATGACCGCCACCGTAGCTCAGTGGTAGAGCATCGGACGCGTTATTCGAAGGTCGCAGGTTCGGATCCTGCCGGTGGCAAGTTATCTTTTCGTCCACTTTTCTTTCTTCACATTTACATTTCAATTACTTCTAATAACATCCCCTATACTTTCCTTGGCATCATTGTCTGTTAGTTCTCATTAATAATGTGTTTAAAAAAGAAAACGAGCCCTTAAGTTCACACTTCTTTCCCAAGTTCTGAGTAGTGGGATTTAGCCGATTTCTGTGCCGCTTCTCCCGATTTACCCGATTTCTCCGAGACCTCCATTGAGCTGTGCTTGTCAATCATATCATGGTTTCGTCACATGAAACCCCGGGGAACAAGGCAATATTATATGATGCGTCATACCAACAGCGGCGTAGAATTTTGTTAACCAAAAGCGTAGTTTCGCTGCATAAGCAAGTAAACGTAAAAAAAAACACATCAAAGAGATGACATTGTATTTAGATGCTTACACATGCGCTTTGAGACACTAGGTGCTCACCGCGGCGCTAAAGAATACTGGCTTCGTTTCCTTAGTATAAATTAGCGAGGCAGCTGTAGTATAACAAAACAGGTAACACCACATATTGAACATGTAATTACCACACAGTGGAACGAGAACATGCTCCGTAAATAATATCCGGCAGATATATTGTGTTGCCTGTCAAACTAGCCGAGTCCTTCCAAGATATTCAGCTCCTTACCACTTTTGAAAAGCACGGTTTTCTAACGTATGCGCACTCTTCACGTCTAACTTGAGCAGCTGCAGCAATAACCCGGGTATGAACATCATTTTGCTTGCACATTACAGTGTTATGATTAAATTCTGGTGTGCAACCGCGTAAGTTAGAGGATGGCCAAAAATATCGGAGGCACCTTAGCCCTAGTTGAAGGATGACTGAGAAAACAACAGAGCTAGTGGCCTTTCCCTCTTCCGTTTCCTCTTCTCCTCCCCCCCCCACTTCCCTTTCCCATCCCTTTGCTACACTATACATGGCTGCGCAACGCTTTACACTCTCCTCCTCTTTCCGTCCTCATCACATCACTCCTCATCTCCCCCCACTTTCCTATTCAACCCATTAGACATTACACTGTAAAGGATATTGTACGTATGGAGCTCTTTGGCAAATACTTCTTTTCCACCCCTTGCTATGATATAGTGCACACGTGTATGCTATGGTTTGCTTTCCCTCCTCCTCTTTTCCTTCCTCCACAACCCATCATCAGTCCTCTTTACCTCCACTTCCCTTTCCCCTCACTTTCGTATACTGTACTATGCAGGGCTGTGCAATGTTTTACTCTCTCTCCTCCTCTTTTCTTTCCTCCTCAATCTCCCATCGCTCCTCAACCTTATTTTCCCCTCCCACCCCTTTGTTATGCTGTGCTATGCATGGCTATGATATCCTAAAAGCTGCTTGACACATAGCCGTTTTCTGTCGTGCATACCCGCCCACTTTTGTGTGGACAATCCCGGTGTTAAGCTAAGCTTAAACAGCTCCCCCCTATCGATAATGGTCTTTTAACAGGCAAGCTATAGTCGTAATTTGTGCTTTCAGCACGTCAGAAAACTGTCATCATCATGACCGGGTTTGTGCCACAGAAACTGGGTCAGTCCCACTGCTCACCACTGGGATACTAAAAATGAACAAGTAAAGAGTTAGCCCAGCGAATGGTTGCGAAGCGGCGGCGGCGAGCCGGAGACCCCGAGTACGTAAAACGAGAAAATACAAGGGTACTAGAAAAGCAACGGTGGCTGCAAAAAGACCACGAAGTGATGGAAGGCCTACGTAAACAGTGATGTACCCGCAGATCACTGAGCGGTACGAACGCTTGGTTTCAGCGCAAGTTACAGTCTTTAATTTCGACATCTGTATCGTGACTGTGAATGAATGTGGTCTAACTTGAACTTCTCTGCACTGAGAATCAACGTAGAAACTACCTTGCATCCCCAGCTAAAGCGTAGCAATGACCTAGAAGCAACCTAGAAACAACCTACATCACCTAGCTAAGGCCTAAAAAGAACCGAGAAGCAATCAGAATAAGTCTTCAGAGTCCTTGTTTTGCTGCTTCAAGCCTTGCGTGGCTTAGTGCAAGCTTCGCTAATTTTTTTGTTCCGGACATTTTTAATATGTTCTCGAGGGTGCTAGTTTATGCACCTCCTGAATGTAACGCGTAACAAACACCGCAAGCTGAATTATGTACCCCACTTCACTGACGTACCCTATAAACTGATTGCAGTGTTTAACATTACGTTCATTTTTCGTGTCTCAACGGGATTGCTCATTTTAGCCAGAACAAACAACTTCTGTATGAGCAACTTGTGTTGCTTTTTGGCTCGAGCATTTAGCGAACGTGTGGGGTTCCCCTGAAATGAGCGTCATTTGCGCCTTCATATTTACTCATAAGTTTCCTATATGTTGCAGGAAAGGGTGCCTGCTACAAGGCAGCATTATAAACGCTTGTTTGGTAAATAGTTATCGATTTAGAGAACTGCCTGTGCCCTACTGTGGGGGGAGTACTAAGCCGTCCCAAATGTGAAGGATTTGTTTAGACAAAGTGTGAATTACTCAAAGTACAACAAGTAATCTGCTATGGTGACGAGAATTCAAAGCGAAGAACACTGATAGATACAACTACAGAAAATACGGCTAGCTTAGGTCATTCTAAAAAGTCTGCCGCCTAGATCTGGTAATATTTCAAAGTTCAGCTGCGTTTGAAAGTACACTTCCTTGTAACGAGGGAAGAAAAAAGAACTTTGAACAAGAAATGATGGCTTCATTTTATCCTATAAGCAAATTAGCGCAACATAATATAGGCTTGTAATTATACCGTCTAAGTGGCTTTCACAAATTCCACATCACGCTAAGGGCAGGTTCAGTCAACAAAAGCACTGATAGCTCTGCTGCCGAAAAAATTGGCCGCGTATCTGCGTGCTTCGCTGCAAATGTCGTCGAAAGACGATAGTCTTGTGCCGGCCGTACTACGATGTTTTGCCTTGCCTCAGACAGCGCGTACCCTACGTTGAATTGGCTGCATCTGGCTGGCATTGATAAAACACTAGGGTCTATAGAATTGCGTACCTATGTATTTTCTAATAAAAGAACACACGACCTGGCACTAACATATTAATGTTGCGCCTCAGGTATGCGTCGTATCCCTACTGAAACGTTCCATATGTTTCCGTATGTTTTTTTACGGAAAACATACGGATTCCGTATATGTGCCATATGGAATATACGGATTTCTTACGGATTTATACGGAAGCTTACGGAAATTGTAAGGAAAATATGGAGACTGACATATGGCGTATAAGGAATTCCGTACGGGTATACGGATTTAGTCGTAAGGAACTTACGGAGTCCGTATCTAATATATGGAAGAGTCCATAAAGCGATACGGAATATACGGAAAGTATGATATGGAACAAACGGAAACCGCACAGGCCCGTAGCCAGGAATTTTTTCGGGGGGGCAAGGCGGGGGGGGTGGGGGGGGGGCACTTGATGAAGGCCTTGAAAGACACTTATTTTTATTATTTGTCCTCGGTAAAACACCCCACTCCATCCGAATTTCGGAGGGGGGGGCTAGGGCACCCCCCTTAAAATGGGCACCCCCCCCCCAAAATGGGGGGACCTAGGGCACCCCCCACCCTGAAAAGCCAGGGGGGGCCTGGGGGTACCCCCCTGGCTATGGGCCTGCCGTACGGGCACAAGGTTAGAACCAGGCCCGTAGCCAGAAATTTTTTTCGGGGGGGGGGGGGGGGGGGGCACCTGTTCAAAACCTTGAAAACCACCTATTTTCATTATTTATTCTCTGTAAAACACCCCCCCTCCATCTGAATTTCGGGGGAGGGGGGGTCCCCCAGCCCCCCCCCCCCCCCCCCTTCGGCCACGGGCCTGGTTAGAACAAACGCAATCCACATCTGCTCTTTGGAAATTCCCATGTATCAGCAAAAAGTACATGGATATAGCATTGTGTTCTACACAAGGAAGACACATGGGCGCATAGCAGGGGCGAAGGCAGAAATTTTTTTGTCGGGGGGGGGGGGGGGGCACCTCTTTGATCAGAAGGAGGGGGACGAGCAGGCAAATGGTCATTTTGCTCCCTGTTTGCCATGGTGAAAAAAAATGGGGGGGGGGGGGGGGGGAGGCACAGGCCTAGTGTGCCACCCCTGGCTACGCCACTGGTGCACAGGTAGAACGAGCAGAACCTAGGCGTGCACACGAAGAGAGGGGGGGGCGGTGACCGCCCCCTGTAGACACCAAAGAGGGGGGTTGTGCAAAATCTGCCTCATATACTTTGACTTAGTAAGTGAGGGGCGGTGCGATGAACCTTCGCTCCCCCCACCACCGTCGGCAAAAAAAATTCGACCTCACTCAGACTCACTCAAGAAATATGTTTTGCTCTGAGGACTCACTCAGACTCATACTCGCCAAAATTTTCTTCAACTGGAATCACTCGGACTCAGACTCACTGTAATTTTACTCGACCGGACTCACTCGGACTCAAACTCACGGAGATATTACTCAGCCGGACTCACTCAGACTCATGGCTTCACAGAAATCTGAGTGAGTCGACTCATGAGTCTGTTAGCGTAAAATTAGCCTTTTCAATTTTGGTGTCAATGCTCTTTTAATGGCAATACCTCACGTAATTGGTGCTCTACAATACGCCTTTATATCTTGTACCTTCAAATACGAGTTATCAGTGGTTTCAATCCAGTAAGGTCAATTCTATGAAATACTCGTGTCGCACGAAATCTCTATCAAGAAGTTCCCCTGAAAGAGTTTGCAGGTGAAGGTCATGGTGCCCCCCCTCTCCTAACTCGCACCTCGGTTAAAAAAATATGAAGTAGCCCATCATTGAAATATCTGTGAAAAGATTTGAGTACGAAATTAAGCGGATATAACGCTGATAGTAAAGCTAAAGCTGAGCAGATAGGACCATAGGTCGGCAATTAATGGTGGAGCTCACTCAGACTCACTCATGAAATATATTCCGCGCTTAGGGCTCACTCGAACTCAGATTCAACAATATCTACCTCAACCGGACTCACTCGGACACAGACTCACGAAAATTTTCCTCAAGCAGACTCACTCAGACTCAAACTCACCAAAATATTACTCACCCGGACTCACTCAGACTCAGGCTCACGGCCCACTCTGGGTCTGAGTGAGTGTGAGTGAGTCATCTCATGAGTGAGTTTGCCGACATATCCCCCCCCCCCCTGATAGCGAACCACGCTCGTCTGTGAGTGGAACCAATATGTGGGATGCACATGTGCGGAACGCACACATGTGTACAGCAGTGGTAAAATCTTCTTGAGCGCACAAGCTTATATATGACATATGCAGAATATTTATTCATTTATTTATTTCTCACTACTGCAGTGTTCAAAGATCATGATTATTAGGGTGATGTATAGGTTACAAGATAAACAGACATTCACCCATTCTCAGACTCATGCCTACTCACACCGATGACTATTCACTCATGTTCATACTCACATCTACTCACATTCCTCGTCACTCACTCGTATACACACTATCACACTGGTGAACTCACTCACTTTCATACTCAGACTCACACTCATCGATAGTCACTCACGTTCCTACTGTCCACGTTCATAATATATTTGTCCACGTTCATGGATTGGCTACAGAGAAGCTTTACAAGGTGGGCTGTGGTAACATATTCTAAAGTGAATGAAATTATTTAGGTCCAGTTAAGCACAGCATGAACTTACTGGTTTAACCCTCGTAGTCGGTCATTCACACTGACAACAAACATTCTCTTTGACATGAAATGACTTCATGAAAACTGTCTTTCTTTTGTCGTAATTGGGTGTTTTTGAACTTCTTGTATGCTCAGTATTAAACCAACAACGACTTGTATCAAGAAAGACCCGGTGGCCTGCAGGCTTTGTTAATTGGAAAGATTCACATTGAACGAGCACTTTCCCTTAAGCAATACGAGGCAGTATACTTTCTCTATTAATATACGTCGTGAGAGCATACTCAGTTGCCTTAATATGTAACTTGCACAAATTAAACTTCTGCCTGAAGGACCACATTAAATATATCTCAGAGATCACAATTTGGGTTTAACAGGTGTAAGTGGTTCTTAAACTAGTGGTACTACCTGCGTGGCCTGTATATATTGCAATTTGAACTTTTTTGAGGCACTGGTCTTGATAACATACATTTTTTTTTACATAATGTGCTGTGCGGATGCACCATGTCGTACGTACAAAAACTTTAAGAAACAGATGCATGCAGTTTTTGTTAAAGAGCTTCACTCTCTCCCATTTGGTTGCACATAAGGGTTTAAAAGCACACATGTGTCTACATAATTCAGCCACAAAAGAAGTACTGATGTATTTAAATTGGTAAAGAGAAAGCTCACTGCTCTGATTAAGAGTGACAATGTTGCACTTCTGATCCTACTACTGTAACACCTTCATCATCAGGTTAAACAGCTAAACAAGTGCTTAATTTTTTTATATGTTGTCGTACGTGCTAATAAGTGTGGATGCTGTTCAAATCTGCAGTGATCAATATTACATACGCATTGTCGTACAGAAGCTGACTGTTGAAGATCCCAAACAACATGTCGAGCTGCTTGGTTATTTGTTTTCATGCAAGTTATGTAGCAGCCAATTTTAAGATAGATGTATGAAGCAATTTTGCCTCTTCGCTCTACTTCCCTATTGACCATGAATCTGGATGCACACGATTAATACCCACTTAAACTTCAAGGGTACACAAAATGAAACAAAAACAAAGAGGTAAAAGAGAAAAGTAAGGCAGGCAGGTTAGTCAAGTTGAACTGATTTGCTGCCCTACAGTGGGAGTGAAGGTGGTCAAAAAAAGAAGTACACATGAAAGCACAACTGATATTCATGCACACATAACAGTGTTCATCATTGATGGAACCCATAAGTACTCACTCGCATTCGTGCTCATACCTACTCACACTCATCGATACTCACTCACATTCATACTCGTGCCAACTCACCCTTATGTGTACTCACTCACGTTCATACTCACGTTTACTCAAGCCCCTCATCACTAAAACCTTTCAAATGAGTGTGCGTACTCATGAGTGAGTAGTATGCCAAGCTGCAACTGTCGCATCTTCTGTAGGTAAGAGACTGATATACACAGAGATGGTTTCAAATGATTCAGTTCAACAAAAATTATTTTTGTATTGAAAAAAATATTTGTCTGTGTTCATGGCCTAGCTACCCAGAAGCTTTACAATGTGGGCCGTTGTAACATCCTAAAGTAAGTGAATGAAATTATTTAGCTGCTGTTAAGCACAGCATGAAAGCACAGCACATCATTAGTTTAACCCTTGTAGCAGCACATTGGCGTTGGCAACAAAGACACATTCTCTGTGCCATAAAATGAACATCATGAAAACTGTTTTCCTTTTGTCATTATTGAACTTCTGGTATTCTCAGTATCAAACCAAGAAAGACTTCAACCAAAAAAGCTCAGTTGCCTGTGGGCTTTGCTAATTGGAAATATTCACATTGAACAAGCACTTTCCCTTAAGTAGTATTAGGAGGTACTTCTTCAATTATATGTGTGTCATGAGAGCATACTCAGAGTCACCTTATGTCACTGGCATGTACTAAACTTCTGCCTGAAGGACCATATCAAATGTTGCTCAGAAATCAAAATTTGAAGTAGTAAGTGTACGTGGTTTGTAAACTGGTAATGCTACCTGTCTGTCCTGTATATGATGCCATTTTAACTTTTCTGAGACTGGTTTTGGTGAAAAACAGTTTCTTCCATGATGTGCCATGCATGTACACAGTGTCAAGCGTATGAAAACTTTAAGAGACAAACGTATTGACTTTTGGTTAAAGAGCTTCATTCTTCCCATCTAGTTGTACGAAAATTGTCCAAGTGCATACATATGTGTTTACATAGTTCAGCCGTAGAGGCAGGCCCGTAGCCAGGAATTTTTATTTTTTTTTTTTGGGGGGGGGGGGGGGGCACTTGTTGAAGGCCTTGAAAAACACCTATTTTTTTTATTTTTCCTCGGTAAAACACCCCCTTCATTCAAATTTCAGAAAGGGGGGGGGGGGGGCTAGGGCCTTCCCCTGGCTACGGGCCTGCGTAGAGGTAGTATTGGTGTACTTACATCTGTTCAAGTGAAAGCTATCACCAACAGTGACCATGTTGCACTTCTGATCCTACTGCTGTAATATCTCTATCATCATGATTATATGGCTGGATGTGTGCCTCACTCATTCATGTAGTTGTATGTCCAAGTAGTAAGTGTGGTTGCTGTTCGAATCACAGGTGATCAATAACACATAGTATGCGTCGTCATACAGAAGCTGCCCGTTGAAGATTCTAAACCACGTGTCGGGCTGCTCGGTTATTAGTTTTCATGCAAGTTATCAAGTAGCCAATTTTTAGATACAGATATATGAAGCAAATTGGCCTTCCTGCTGTATTTTCCGATAGGCAATGAGTCTTCATGCACATGATTAATGCTTCTTAAAACTACACAGCTACATGAAATGAAACAAAAAAAAAAGAAGAGAGGAAAAAAGATGAAAGAAAGGCACGGAGGTCAACCAGATTGAACTGATTTGCTGCCCTACAGTGAAGGGGGTGGGGGGGAGTGGTCAGAAAAAGAATTGAACGTGAGAGCGCAACTGATGTGTGCGGACACATAACAGTGTTCATCATTGATTCACGGATGGTCACGTACAGAGCTGTGTTTATTTATTTATTTATTCAGAGTACCTGCAGCGCCCGAAGGCATTATTGCAGGGGGGAATACAGAGGGTAACATATGCTTACATAAAAAGGATAACTATGAAAACAAAATTCACAGAAAAACAGAAAAGATCTAGCTCTGAGTGTAACAGTATGTCTCTGAACGATGTTTCAGTGCAACAGTCAGCAATCTCCTGTGGAAGCTGATTTCACTGGGAGATTGTGCGTGGAAAAAAGCGAGTGTTGGTAGACGTTTGTTCTGGAAAAATATTCTCTTCTTTTTAGTGAGTGGTCAGTTCGGTGCGATAAGAAATGGGGAGGTAAAATGTAAGATTCTTTATCTATTTTAACCATGCCGTGAAAAATTTTGAAAAGCATTTCTAATCTAATGTTTTTTCTACGTGTACTTAGTAATTCCCACCCCAACCAATCCTTTAGTGCAGTAACACTAAAAGTGAAGTCATTGTTGCCACTGACAAAACGGGCTGCGCGGTTTTGTACCAGCTCGAGTATATTACATAGGGTTTTACTTTGTGGGTCCCAGGCCGCGCAGGCATACTCTAATATAGGCAATGAGAATTGTTTGAGAATTTCAAAAGCGTTGTTTCAGCCCACAGTGCAGATTACGCTTGAATTGCCGTGCTATACGATAAAACTTAGGGGCCTGTTTTAATGATCGAGAAGTTTGGAGGTGCTACAAATGCTTTAGAATTTATATCATGGCTGCATGGACACACATGTGCAACATAAAGTGCAATAAAGTGAGGACGCTTTAGCTTCTCCTTCAAGAGAAGGGCGTGACAGTGTAATCAGGCCCCATGCACATTGCCTTCTCAACTGCTTGCCTGGCTTCGGTACTCGGTGGATGCCTCAACCGTGCTGCAAGCAAAGCAATGTGTGTGCGTGTAGCGTTGGCCATTTCAAACTATCCTAGAATGCCTATACTGCAAGTACAGTTACGCATTCCGCCATAACTCTTCCTTTTGTGAATGGTAATTTTTCAAACAATCAACATTGCACACTTTCTGTCTCTTGACTTTGTGCCCCCCAATTTTTGGTTTGGCTCGATCACTTGTGCAGCCCTTATTTTGCAATATCGTCAGCTGGATAATGCCATAAAAATAACCGGTGTGCAAGCAAACACAGTGCCACATACATATTCAAACCTAATATTGCATTTTTTTTAGTTTTAGCGTTCAACACATAAAATGAAATAGCAGTACATCAATATAAGTAAAAAAAAAGAAAAAGAAACAAAAAAACAATTTTAAAAAAAATTAGTTGTGACAGAACAGGATTTGAACTTTCGACAACACAGTCGTATTCTCGCGCTCTAACCTGCTACGCCAGCCTGCTAGGCCATGCGCGCACCTAACGTAACGTTGTTTAATTTAATAGATAAAAGTGCTTGCGCGCTATCGGTGAGAGAGTGCATGAGGGTGTGCGATAATTGCGATCGTACTTAGTATTGCGGGCATATATTTTGTGACCGTATCTACGCCGCACGCTTTTCGCGTATCTTTTCACTATAGATTGCCGGTCGCTCGCGAATGTGAACACGGATTTTTATGCTTACAAACAAGCTTGAGCAGTTGAAGCCTGTTCCCCGGCCACCGCACGGAATCGGAGTGATACGCCGTTAACCCCTGCGTGTAACTGTGTTCCACTAAGTAGCTGTCTCGCTCGATCACAAATTGAGCGCGGGACGCGACGCTAATGCGCACGGCAGTGCCGCGCGTAGCGGCGTCATCAGCTGATCACGCCGGCCGGCTTGCTTCGCTTCCGTGCAACGAAATATCATGCCTTGAAAGATCACATACTGCACTACGCAAAAATGTTAGTTTGTAGTCATCCTCTGATTCATTGAGAACGTAGATACAACTACTGTAGAGTTTTGCATCGGCGGCAAGCATCGAACGTAAAACCGCACTAACTACGTCCGTCGTAGAAGCAGTAGAAGACTGTCGTCTGCTAGACAAAAAAAAAAGGGAAAAGAAAATTTGCTGAAAAAGTATTTGGTTTGCATTGTATAAATTGTTCTTCCAGATAATTCACTGTTTTTATTTTTAAATTATTTTGCCAAATAGCATGCATTCTTTCTCAATTATTTATTACGGTTACAGGTTTTTTTTTTTTTTCGTTTTTCCGCAAACAAAAATTTAAGCCAAATCCATCCACAGCCAAATCCAGATGTTGTTTGCCTTTGTTTCCGTGCGTCTCTCGTGTGTCTCGCTACGTCCACAAGAAGATTGAAGGTAAAAGTATTAAATTTACGCAATGAAGCGCCGTTCCTCGTTCGTGCGATGTGCAAAGATTGCGTGCTATTCCCGCGGTTCTTGGAATGCCGATCAAGTGCGAGTCATTCAAGGAATCAGCGGAATGTGCGGGCGCTCGAAGGACTCCGAGGTGGCGGTTGGCGCCCGTGGCATGCCCGTGGTCACTTACTACATGGCACTGTGAAAGAAACTGAAGGTGAGTGGACACGTTATCATGTAAAGTATGCCACTCCGCGCAAGTCTGTATTACCGCACTCGGACGAGGCGTCGTGAATAGGCAGCGTTGCGCGCCTTTGCGAGTGACGGACATTGTGCTGTTACCGATTCGCTTTGTCCACGCTGATACGAGCGGAGCCATGGCGCATCGGCACGGCCTTACTGGAGCGAGTTCGCAACAACTGCGGGAACATGCATGTGTGTGATGATCGATTTTTTCTTATGTGCATTGTAGTAAGCAGAACGCAAACGGCGCTTGCTTCGTTGCTAATAAAAGTCTGCAGCGCCATTTCTTGCAGGGCAGCATTTTGCTCATGTTCGTGGGCGATATAATATGTAACTTGGCTCGATTCACCTAGCCAACCGCCTAAGTGGGTATTATAAGCATACATTCACGGTGGAGTGTTATTATGCCCTTGAACAGTGGCTTGAGCTAGTTAAACATTATAATGTGTTTGCCTTGTGTAGGGAGATGTGTTCATGCAATCTGTGTATGTGCCTGCACGTCGCCTTTGCTTGTCAGTAATTTGTACCAGCCAGCATTCACGTTGGACGTCTGGCTGTTATGAAAACTTGCATGCACAATGTGAGACTTTATCTGCCAGAGCTACTTTTTATGCATTAATGTACTGCCAGCATTTAGTAGAATATGTTTCGCTGCTGTGTGGCAGTGGTGTGATTATCACGTTGCTGTGTGGTTGCTGATGCAAGCATTTATAGTTACGATGCATTAAAATTTCTCATCTGACTAGCTCATCAGGTGTGTGAGTGTTTCAGCACAAACAAGACGAGGAGAGAAGGAAGATGTGTAATGACAGGACCAGTGCGCAGCTACGCATCACCCTTCTGTTCGACTCTTGTTTGCACTAAAACACCTTTGTTTGTTTATTGTGACAGCTTTTTCTGTAGTGCTTTTCTTGCCCAATTTATGCTACAGCACAGTTGTCAGCAATTCGAGAGGGAACCCTGAAATTAGCTTTTAAAGATCCTAGAGACTAAATGCATAGTAATGCGCAGCACAAAGTGAGAATGAGAGACATCAGTAAGAGCTATGCGGGACGAGTGCAGACTGTCATCTGAAAAATTTATTGCAGAAAACGTTGCCGAAATAACATTAGCCGCACACCTCATGCAAATGAGGGTCCAGTTAAAAAAAACAAGCTTTGTTGATTTTGTAACTTGTATTTTTCTAACGGAACCCTCACTTGCACGAGTTGTGTGGCTAATGTTATTTAGGCAAGGTTTTGCACAATAAATTGTTCACTTGACAGTCCGTGCTCGTCCCACATTGTTCTTACTGATGTCTTTTGTTCTTACTTTGCAGTGCTCATTACTGTACATCCATAGAAACTAGCCCAGCTTGGCACTGTTTTGGACAAAGTGCAGTTCGCAAGTGCAGTAGTATTCATAACACTAAATGCTCAAGCGAAAGGGTATGTTTTGCTAATCAGTAAGTCACATTCATATCGGTACATTACAAGTAATCATTGATTAAACATTAATTCGTGTTCTTTCCCATATTGCTCACAACTGTAAATATCAAAATAGATGGTGCGTATAAAAAACATGGGCTTTAGCAAAGCAAACTCCGTGCTGTTACATTGAACAGCTGACAAAAGGCCACTGCATGCTTACTTGCCACTCATTTGGATGTGTTTGAAATACATTTCCATTCCTCACCGCACTGCCAATAACACTTCACATTGGGGCGACATTAACCGTGGATTGAGTGATTTTTAAGAAAAATGTCAAGGTGCTAATAGGGAGCTTGCATGAATGACGGTGGTGGCCATTTGCTGTTAAACCAGTCGAGCCGGCGATGGGGAAAGTGCACGGTGCAGCATCTCTCGCTTGAATGGTGTTGGTGCAATGGCACACTGTGGTAGAGTTACTGTATGATCCCCTTGTCCCGTAGGGAGCATATACCGTAACTCTGCTGCTGTGCGGTCGTGGGCTGTAGCAGTTCCACCGAAAGTAAGGCAAAAAAGTTGCAATTGAAGAAAGGTCGTTGCTGCATCTACAAGATGCCGAAGGTGTGCCTCAATCAGCGCGACAAGACGAAGGAGATATTGGAGCAGTGCTGGGGGGTGGGTATGGCTTGCGCATAGACAACCGCAACAGGCATCACGTCTGTCCTTGCCACGTCGGTTCTGGTAGGCAAACCGTGCTTTGCTTTCAGAGTTTCTTTGTTTTGGTAGTTCTGTTTACTACACTCACACATGAAACGTATCGGCTTCTTCAGTGACTTCGGAAAGATTTTCTGAGAGCGCATTTGGTAGCTTCATGGAAACACACACGTACAGTACATACTGGTGTCACCTCAGGGATGATATAAAGGTTGCAATCTGGAACAGCTGTACTGAGTGAGGAGTACAAGGTCAGCAAATATGTACAGTCAACTCCACAAAAGATATAAAAAACGTCATATACTTGATGTCTTCGATTTTCCTGATAATTGTGTATATCGTGCCCGTATGGCCAAATAACGTGAAATCACAATTTGTTTTCAAATAAAGAAATTTTGAACGAACAATAAATCTACAAACATCACCAGGTGACGACTGTGTGTGTTTTTGAAGTGTCTGCGTTCGTAAATTCGTGATCATGGTAACAGCCACACATGCTAAATATTAAAATATCTTTCTTCGACCCGTGTAAAATTCTCGAATTCTGAGCAATTTACCTATTTTTAAAAATTCTCGACAAACACTGGTTTTTGGAAACTCAGTCGATTTCGGCATGCCATTGCTGCTTCTGCGAACGTCTTAGCTTCGGCATACCATTGCTGCTTCTGCGAACGTCTTAGCTTCGGCATACCATTGCTGGTTCTGTGAACGTCTTAGCAGCTTGTTCATATTTACAGCACGAATAGGCCTTTCTGTGAATAATAAGGTTCAGCATTTGTATTAGTCTAATAATTTTCAGTTTCATCGCTCAAAACATAAAAAAAAATCTATCAATGCCACTCTATGTTTAAAAAGAACATCTCATCCTTGGTAAAAATTATTCAGATTATTCTGATTACACTGCAGAATGATATTCTCGAAAAACATGTTGCATGATATTTATCAGAACAAAATTACAAATTTTCAAACATTGTGCTCTCAGAGCGTTGTCGCTACTGCGTAAAGGACATGTCTTGTAACAAGAAAATACAATAACATGCTTTTTTTTCTTCTGTGATGTTTGCGAAATAACAATGGTAAGGCATGTTCTACGAGTGGAAGATGTTCTGTAAATAAGTAACCATTTGAGTTAAATGTATTTCAGTAGTTCCCAACTTCACTTCTGTTTTCGATGTCCCTCAGTTCATAGGCAGCCCCTCCAGTCGTACCCTCCTTTTCTTTCATCTGCTTGGTTGGGACGGAATATATATGTGGTATGCCGATGAATGTATTCTCTCAATGCAGCTCTTATTATGTCGTGCTATGCCAGAATTGATAGGTTGGTATAAAAGACAAGGCCTTTTCAGGAAAGAACTGAGTTTGAAAATGCGCTGTATTTCGAAAATTTTTAGAAATAGTTAAGCTGCTCAAAATTCGAGAATATCTTACGAGCTATTTCTCCTTTTACTTCTATTTGTACAAAGAAGAAATATATTTGTAATATTTAGCTTGCATGGCTGTTAGCGTGGTCGCGAATTTACAAAAACACACACTGTAGTCACCTGGCGATGCTTGTGAATTTTTTTAAAATAATTTTTTATTTGAAAACGAATTGTTATTTCGTGCTATTCGATCATATCGGCATGCTATACAAAATTATCAGCAAAATCTGAGGTATATGAAGTTTTTTTTATCTTTCGTGTAATGACTGTAGCAGCAAAGCTCTTCTGGAAGGACTGTTAGCGATAAAAAAAAAGGCATCTGTGCTGACCAGTTTGCGCTTCATGCAGCCAACTGCATCATGTACGTGGACTTGTGGCCACACATAGACGCCTCGGTCATTAGCGAATTGTTGGCTTTTGGACGATTTTTGCCATCCACGCCAGCACTGCTCTGATAGCTCCTTCATCTTGTTGCGCCCGTTGAGGCGCACCTTTGACATCTTGAAGATGCTGCAACCATTTTTCTTCGACTGTAACTTCTTTGCCTTACTTTGTGTGCAACTACTACAGACCACAACTGCACAGACCACCATCGTGTCAGCACCATTCAAGCAAAAGCTCCTGCTGCACGTGCTTCCCCAATCGCCAGCTCATCTGGCCATGACAGCTACATGGCCGTCTACCCTGTCGCTGTCGTTTGTGCAAGCTTCCTATGGAATGGTTCTGTGTTTTGTATGTATATCTGTAACTCAAAAACACCGGGTAAACTATATTCGTCTCACAAATTGGTTGCAGCACTGTGGAGGCTTCAGGGCTGTTCA
Source organism: Rhipicephalus appendiculatus (assembly GCA_030522465.1). Lineage (NCBI taxonomy): Eukaryota > Metazoa > Arthropoda > Arachnida > Ixodida > Ixodidae > Rhipicephalus > Rhipicephalus appendiculatus. The sequence goes on along the minus strand of JALIZH010011671.1, from coordinate 24,185 downwards.
GCCAATATGAATGGCGGAAATCCCTAGCGTGGATATTCATCCACACCGCATCAGCTGCTTGGTGTTTTCATGGCATCTCTACAGATGTGTTGGGTGAGTAAAGCAAGCGGGTTGCTGTGCAGGGAAAAGAAAAGATGGCAGCACCTCTTGAAGTGCGTGCCTTCCACCTCGAATATAGCAAGTTCTCATTGTTCACTGTGTGGCCTGTAATTTTTAAAGTGGCACTTCTGTTTGCTTTATGTTTGCATCCTGATGCTTTGACAGCAATGTATTTTAGCAAGTGTTGCTAAACAAATAACCGATTTCAATAATGACAAAACACCCTTGATGCTTTGTCCTCAGCATAAGCTGGCACATAGCTATAGCTGATTTCACCGTTTACTTGTGGCTGTGATGGTAGTGGGCAAGTAGCAAGCAGAAGTTCAGATCGAAGCAGGTGGTCATGTCTGCATGGGCTGTGCCATGTTACCTGTGGCCACATATAGAATAAAGACATGACATACATTCGAAATGGGATTACCATATCACATATCACTGTGCCATATCATGTGCCAAACAAATGCAAATGTCTCAAGCTTGCCACTGTAAAGGGATCCTAAACCACCATGAGGTCGAAATTTAGCCACGGTGTTGCAGCTGTGGACGAGTCTACAATTAACACATAGCCGTGAGAATTTTTCTATACGCTGCCGTAATAGTAGTGTTACACACGTTTGATGATACAAAACAGGCCCTCGCTAGTTTCGCTCTTATGTTCGCTATGCTCCATTCGTTGGCTTGTCTCTTCTGGCCGAGTGCTCCTCCTCACTGTGCGAGGAAGAGCGGCCAGCACACAAACAGGTATTGTGAATGACAAGCAGATGTAAACGTTGACTTAAGGTGAGCAGTGAGGGGCTGAACACTGCTGAAAGGCTCGTAGAGTAGAAAAGATTGTTTCTAGGAACTTGTGGGGCACCCGTCGCTCATAGTGCTGCCGCACTTGGCATTGTTGACCATGACACTATTCTGAACTCGATGCACGCATTCACTTGCAATGTTGAAAAATTATTGGAGGTGGTTTAGGGGCCCTTTATTGCAATTACTGTAAGAATTAAGTTTTGCTGTGCAAGCAGAATCTGTTCACAATAAATCAGTCATAACGACATGTGAAATTTAAAAAAGTTTCACAGAAAACTCGGAAGGCTGAGCGATTGTCCCTTGCATGAGAGGAGATACCCTGCTTATGAGACATCATCTAGTGGTCACGACATTATAAGCAGTGTAAGATAGTTCGGTAGAGTGCTTTCTTCCATGTTATAATCAGAGGGGTTTTTAAACAAGCTGTTGTCACTTTGTCCTGTATTGCTGAAAATTGCTGAAAATAGGTGTAACGTAGGAATCACTTTATACCTCTTGCTTTTAGGCAAATAGTGTACCTGCCTAGTCGATGTAAGTTGATTTGGATAAATTTATAAATGCTCTAAAAACTTTGTTGACTATTCAGCTGGTGTATGTTTAAAATATATCATGGTAGACGTGAACACACTCGGTGACATGCTTGATTAATGCATAATGGGACAAAAATAATAGTACTTAATATTACAGGCTGCATAAACTTACATGTCTCATGTGTCTGATTTCAAAAGCATGGTAAAAGTGTGTACAAGTTTTTGGTTTCACTCCAAGTAAACATTCTTGCTGTACTTACTATGTGGGAACAAACAGCTTTTGCTCCTTTAAAGTCGTTGCATTACTCGATGGTCAAAAGAAGTATCAATAGCATATCCTTTCTCAGCCCACTCATCACTCTGCAACACTCAGTTCCCTTCATCTTAACTGTGTGTGACTCGGTCCCTTTTTAATAAGTTGTTTTGCATGTGTGTTTGTGTACGTGTGTGTAGGTGGAAGGGAGGGCACACCACATGTCACCTCATGCGACTTATATTTTCTGTTGTTTGTTACAAAAGATACCTCATAATCGAAGCGGCTAACAGAATGCACCAGTGTGACAGTGTCAGAGTTGGCTCTTTCTTGTAGCGCATGCAAGTAAGATATGTTTTGAAGAATAAGTCTTTCTGCCACTTGCCTGAGGAATGGCTACAGAAAGTGGTGCTGGATGCACTTCGTTAGCTTCGAATTTAGCAATCTTATATTCCATTTTCATACAACATTATATGGGCTAGACATCACAGGCTTTAAGGCATGAAGAACATGCAGCGAGCAAGACTATAAAATGAAAATTGCATAAGGATGAGGCGAAAACAGGGCGCTCTTGACGAGGACAGACAGAGGGAGCACAGGGTACAGGCGCTGTTCCCTCTGTCGGTCAAGTGCGCGCTGTTTTCGCCTCATTATGATCAACCAACTAGCTCGAGATGTGTTGTTCTAGTGCGCAAGGATGTTTAACAGAAAGCTAGGATCAGTTTAGGAATATTTGGCTCAGGCTCTGCGTGTGTCGTCCAGCAAATGATGCCCTGTTTCACAGTTCATATAGACCAGATTGTGTTAAGCAGGACACCCGTTTAACATATTAACATGGCTCAAAGCATAAATCAATTAAAGTGACTGGCAATAAATTTTTATGGTAGCTGTTTTCTTTAGTGCAATGGAAAGCTTACTGTTCAGAGTGTCTTACCATGGTTTAATCAAGGGAACTTTTAGGGCTCGTTTCTTTTTTGTTTGACATGACCTTAATGAAAACATGGAATGGTAACACAGAAAGTGCCGTGAAACATGTTAAGAATTTTTTGGATCTTCGGCTGCTATGAAGTTGTGTCACACAACACAGGGTGCAAACAGTGGGAGGTGAGCATGACAGCATTACATGTTTGTGCGCTGCAGTTTGCTGCGCATGCATGCATGTTGCATGCATGGGCAGCAGCTCGATATGTCCCACAGTTTGCTACGACAGCAGCGCTGCTCTTTGGTGTCAACTCCTCCTGCTCGTAAGCAGCACAGAATACAGTGGGGATGGGTAATAGTAAAGTTATATACTGTAATTCTGAGCAGTAATTATGGTGCACATAAAAGTATCAGACTATGTACAGTACACATAAGGACTGCATAGTGCAGCATCGGATCTCTTCTACTAGGCTGCGTGACAGACTGATTTTTAGGACCTTTAAACGCACAGATGCACTGCAGTTCACGGTCTTTTTATTTCCACCTAGATCTACTCACACATTCTGGCCAGTTGTCGGTCACTTTAATGAGCAAGTCTTTATCAAGATTGTGAACTGAGCAAGTTGGTTGGTGCTGATGATGAATTTCGTGCACTGCTCTTGAGTAGGACAACAGACAGTGTCTTGTGTGCTTCAACGGACGTCGTCTTGTGACCTTTTTCCATCCGTTGTCCTACATGTGAGCGCTGCATGAAACTTATCAGGAAATCTTTGCATATTTTTCAGTATATTTGCACCATCAGTGTCAGTGTAAGCCATTCTATTAAAGAAGCTGCCCAGACATCCAGCTAATGTTGTTTCCCTGTGCAACTGGAGTTGTGGTTATTCTGGATGAGCTTTTTTTTTATAGAGTACATAATAAACTTGCAACTTCAAAGTCAAGTTCAGCTTCAGATGGATTGTAAATAAAGTTTGCCTTAAGTTTAAGAAGGGATGCCTCAATGTGCCACGAGAAAATGTGTGTTTGCTTCCGATGCGGAAATTGGGATATCGTAATTTACAATTCTAATAGACCTCATCTACGACATTGCGCAGGTTGATCTTAAGTGGAAAACCAGAAGCGGCAGTAGGCTCCAGAAAAGACCAAAGACCCCCCAAGCTCCCTGTGACACACAGGAAGGCACTGGGGGGGGGCATTGAAAACCAGCGCCGGGAGTGCATTACCAGTGCACTATGCTGCTGTTTCATCACGGAGGAAGAAGGCGACCACGCCCAGAGGAACTTCACGCTCTCCAGTGTGAGTGCTTAAGTAGTTATGTTTTTGTCCTGCCACAAGTGAAGAAATAATGCGTCAAATTCAGCCGGGGTGGCTAGAAGGAATAGGGGTGCAAGCGTGGACATTTCTTTAGCCAGCTAGTGTCAACTTTTGCACTGGTCCTGTTAGTGGCCCCAAGTGGTTTTCAGAAGTTGCAAAATCGTTGTGGCTACCGCCGCAGATTACTGTAGCTTCATCACCTCGGTAAATGCACAGATGCATCAGGGAATATTAGCTGTGTTAGTTTTTTCTAGAGCTGAGTGCTGCCAAAATTTTGCATTATGCTTGAGTTTTGTTCCAACGTGAGAGTCTCAAGAAGCTCGCCATAGATTAAATGCTGCAGTTTTACTTACGGGAGGCCGAACATGTGGGCTTGGGCTTGTTATCATAAGCACCTCGGTTGGGTGAGTATTACCATTTTAAACATGTACAGCAAAAAATTAGGGTGGACGGTGGTTTTGCAGTCGTCATGTTTCTCGCACTATTCTGTGACAGTGTTGTGCACTGCAGTGGCACTCTGGTTCGTGTGCATGACACAAGATAGTTACACAATTTCACGGCATTTCAAGTGCCGTATTGTGGTATAACAGGCCAGGAAGCGACAGAGCAATGATTTTTGATGGACACAGTTTATTTATCTGATATACACAACAGATCATTGAAACTTCTGCATGTATTAGTCTTTGTAAGCTCACGTCAGTTTTATGGCAGAGACTGGCCAAAAAAATATAGAAGTAAACAATTTTTTTATCCTAGCAATTTCAAATGTCTTGTTTCACAGAATGTCCTTCGCTGCATTTTATGGTCTTGAATCTCAGGCTACAATATTCATTGTTGTAGTTTTTCTTATGCTGGTTAAGGTTAACCAGATATTGCGCATATTATGCTTACATTACGAGTGCAGTACTAATTCTATTAACCAAATGTTTTTGTTCTTCTCTTGTAACGCACACTCTAAACTTCCTGTCCTGCGATGGCAGCTAGGTTGCAAGATGTCCGTTTCTTTGCTTTACTTTGAGCTTTTTTTCCCACAAGTCCAGTTTCCAAATTGCAGTATCTCATTGTACTCGAGCAGGGCGTTGTTCCATGTAGTTTCTCTTACAGTAACATTAGATGAGATGTACAGTAGAACACCGCTGATATGTTTTTGAAGGGACCGTGAGAAATAAACATGAGAGCTAGGAAATGAAAGAGCTAAAAAGCTGTAAAAGTGAAAAAATATTGAGTGGCACAGAATTTTCTTCAATGCATGCGCTTAAAAACAACGTGCAAAATTGTCTTGTGCTCATGCCCAAGCAACACGAAAACTTTTTCGAGCACCTGCAGTGTCATATCCTTGGAATAAATTTAGTAGCATCCCGGCCAATCAAATGTTTCACGAAAGTGGAAGTACCCCCGAAAGCAATTGAAGAAAATTATCCCTGGTTCATGAACTCCTAAGCTTCTTCACTGGTACATGCATTGGTGCGCACTCAGCCATGATCTCGTTGATGGATAAAACTGTATAGCTAAAAGTGACATCATCCGCAGAAATCTAATCAACGTATGCGATTCTTTTGCCACCAACAGTTGTAGTAGGCATCAAAGAAGTAAGCACACGCCACATTGCCTGCTCAAGGAATCTGACAGCAACCACTACCATGAACTGAGAAATAACGATGATGAGACCACGCCAATGCAACAGCGGAAACAAACGTCAGCCATCTTTTCATTACGATCTCAAAGGCTATGCTTTTGTTCCCAGCAACCAAAAGTTTGTTATGCGTGTCATTTGCACCGCTCATGCGGCTAAATAGTCAAGCCAGGCCAAGTGGCGTGAAAAGTCAACATTACCACTCACTTCTGTGGTCGCTCGACCGGCTCGACCACCTTTTACATTATTAATAGTGCGGTTATTTTAAACATCGGTATTTAAAATGTGATGAGTGCACTGTATGTACTACGGCTTAAGGGCCAGTAAACAACCGCGAGGTCCAAAAATTGTTATCAAGAGAAATATGTGCACTTTTGCTACGTGAACATGCTACTGCAAGAATTTTTCGAATACGTGCTCTAATAAGGAAGTTACAGGGGTTAGAACATCCGTTTCAGCTGGTTTCAAATATTCGCGCGGCCTCGCCACCCTTCTCCGCCGTAGGGAAGGGGGAGGCGTAGCCCGTCATCATGACTCCGCCCACTTCGGCAACGTGACACGACGTCAGTGATACGTCATCGGCACGCAGCCAACGACTGAGCAGGTCCTCCCCCCCCCCACATGAGCACGTGTCATAGCGGCGCGGAGAAACAGCGCGATGAGAAGAGCACCGTTCCCCTAGTGGTAAAGTAGCGAGACGTCTTTTTATCTCGGAGGCTTTCGTTCTGGCAATACCGCTTCTCCCGGTAGTCTCGGGCTCTACAAAACGGCAGAGGGCAGCACAGAAAAATGAAAATGCGTACTGCGCGGCCGAAACTGCATCACCGCAGGGCCAAGGCGCCGTTTCGTAGGGCAAAGGACCAATCAACGAGCTCACTGCTGCGTCAAGTCGCCGATCGATGACTTTGCGTCACTGCGCGTACAAGGAGGATTGGTCAGGCGTAGGAAAGAAGCACGGGAATTGTTTTTCGAAATGGAGGGTCTGCGTGGTGCGCAGCGCTGTAATATTAGGAAAATGTGATCGCCGCAGTCTACTGTACGAATTGGCGAGCTTGTTTGGGGGGGTGTAAAAAAAAGTCGGAGCCTGTTGACTGGCCCTTTAATACTTATACAGATAGGACATGCACCTAACTCTCTTGTTGGCACTTCATTTGAGTTACTCTGCTCACATACCTTGCTCCCCTATTTCTGTTTGGGTGGGCTATAGTAGTCTGGCTGGCACAGATTTCTAATCGCAGCAGACGATCCTGCCTGCTTTCATGCTGATTTTTCGTCTTCATAAGCTGCAGCATTTCACTTTACAAGGTTGTTCAAGATGCCATTACTGCACACAAACTGTAAAGTTTAAAGGCAGTAAATGTACATGTACATACTATAAAATTTACATTAAGGGCTTTTACTGGCTATTAAAATTTCGGTGAGTGTACAGGAAGCATTTAATTCACGATGTTATGTAATGAGATTTCCCTGGATTTATTATACCATTCAAAATAGTAAAAACCACCTAGTTAGTTTCCATGTGATAAGCATGCCATTACGTTTTCTTGCATGCAGCAGAGCTCATTTGTGCACTTTTCTCTTCTAAGACTGCGTGTTATTATCACGTGAACCAAGCTGCTTACATGTGTCTGACATCATATTTGTTCATCATTTATGTATTCAGGTGCCTGTGAAGAACACCTCAAGGCGCATGGCAGTGACGTCCCGGTTGCACAGCGGGGCCGGAGCCTCAACCAGCATTTCGTCGATCTTCTCAAGGTGTTGAAGAGATGAACACAACACCACACCTTAACAACGCCGTGATTATTATTTAATCATAAAGATTTTGTTTCTAAATTGCTGTTGTTGCACTATGTTTTGTGCCACCATTCTGTGGATGACGTACAACTCATGAAATGACTGTGCAGGGTCACCTCATTTGAGTACCGTCAACACTGAGGTATGGCTCTCGACACAGCTAGAGCGTACGAACATATAAAACAAATTTTAGTCATTGCAGCAGGGCTAGCTGCTTTTCAAATTACCAATTTTATTAAATTTTTCTGTGCATTACATAAAACACTGCTTTATATTGTTGCAATGTGACCACAGCTTATGATGTCTAGCAGGTTAATTCAATCGCTTCTTCGCATATTCTTTTCTTTAAAACCTTATTTGATTCTCGCATCAAGACTGTTTTAGAAAGATACCAATCTTTCATTTCCTTATCCTGCAAGAAAGATATTCTGACAATTTCTACGCAGTACTGCTTTTACACAAGACGTCGATGTCCATTCAATCTCCACGTTAAGTTGCTTTCCACCAGATTTGGACGTCGATTTCATTTCCGCATAATTATTACGGCTTTCCATAAGATGCGGATAACCGCACGATTTCCGCATTATGCGGCTTTCCATAAATGCGGATTTCCGCATAATACGGCTTTCCGTAAAATGCGGATTGCCGCATGATTTCCGCATGATACGGCTTTCCATAAATGCGGATTTCCGCATAATACGGCTTTCCGTAGTCCAATAATTCCGTATCTACGGTTTCCGTACATACGGAACGTTTCAGTAGGGATTTAATTTTTGATCGAATATGTTCACAAGTATGAAGGCAAACACCAGTTCAAGATGGCTGGGCGTTCAGAAAGTGGTTAAACTTTGGCCGAGTAGCTGAATCAGGTTATGGACAGACAAACAGAAGGACAGCCAGACCAAAATTTTTGCGTGTAAGTATCCCAAGAAAGACTATCGTCTTTAAAACCGGCAGATCCCATGCACTGTGGGAATCGATATAATGCGAAGCAGCCAGCAAAAAGCAAATCATGCTGTACATGATATGCATATCATTATTTACATGTTAGGACCTGTCATTTGTGTTCGTCATACAGTCACATCGCGCAATACAAATTTTTGCGTATAACAAGCTAGCGAAGTGCACGCAAGCGCTCCATGAGCGTGACATGTAAATGGCATTGTAGATGACAGGCATGCCAAGATTTTCATGTTACCACCTGCCACTTATGTTCGCTTAATTTTTACCTCGAATCGCAGCGAGACGCGAGCCCAATCTGCCTCCGTTTCGCATGGGTTCGTATTCTCGCGCTCTTCTGCATCGTGCAGACGCCATCCGTGTTCCAGCGTTTAACTTGACGGACACTTTGTCAATTCCAAAGTGTGTTCCTCGAACGCCTGTGGCCACTGAGACGGGGTCGGTAAGAATGGAACGTGATCCACGCGTCTCTTTCCTTGCATGATTAGAGACTCTGGGCCCAGCGACGCTATGCAAGCAAAGCGCAAGCGCTGTTGAGTCCAACGCGACACAACAGCGCTTGTGCTCGTCACACAATCACGTTGCTGAATACCAAATTTGGTGTATATCAAGTTAGCGAAACAGCCACGAGAGTAGCATGAGCGTGGCATACAAGTCGTGTTGCACATGACATGTCATGGTTTCCATATTACAACTTGTCATTTATGCTCGTCATGCAGTCACCTCCCTCAATACCAAATTTGGTGTATATAAAATAGCGAAACGGCCCCGAGACTGTCATGAGCATGGCATCCGAGTCATGTTGCACATCACATGTCATGATTTCCATATTACCACTTGGTATTTATCTTAGTCGTACAGTCACGTCACGCAATACCGAAGTTGGTGTATATCATGCTAGCGAAACGGCCGTCAGCGCGCCATGAGAGTGACATGTAAATCATGTTGTAATTGACATGCAGGTCATGATTTTCATAATACCACCTGTCATTTATGTTGGTCATGCAGAAATGTCGCATCGTACCAATTTTCGAATATATCAAATTAAGAAAACGGCCTCAGGAGCACTATGGCCATGGCGTGTAAACCATGCTTTTCATGACAAGTTTTTCATGATTTTCATGATATGACCAGTCATTCATGTTCGCCATACAGTCATGCTATGCCATACCGATTTTGGTGTAAATCCCATTAACGATATGGCCAGGAGAGCACAAAGTCGTAGGCGGCTAGATAGATAGATAGATAGATAGATAGATAGATAGATAGATAGATAGATAGATAGATAGATAGATAGATAGATAGATATATATATATATAGATAGATAGATAGATAGATAGATAGATAGATAGATAGATAGATAGATAGATAGATAGATAGATAGATAGGTAGGTAGATACGCTCAAAGTCACCGAAGTTCGCTAAGAAATGCTTCGCATTTAATAAATCAATGCATTAAAATTGAAGGACACTTTGTACATTCAAAAGTGTGTTCGGTAAAAGCTTGTGGCCATTCGGCGACTATGCCATGTCTTTTTTCTTTTACCCTCGAGTGGGATGGCCCAGAAACGCAATGTGTGCGTGTTTTCCTTTTTTGTTTTTTTTACCGCAAATCGCAGCGAGACGCGAGACTAATCTGCCTCCGTTCGCATGCGTTCGTATTTTCTCGCGCTTTGCGCATCCTGCAGACGCCATCCGCGTTCCAACGCTTAATTTTACGGACACTTTGTAAATTCAAAGTGTGTTCCGTGAACGCCTGTGTCCATTGAGACGGGGTCGGTCAGAATGGAACGCGATGCGCGTGTCTCTCTCCTTGCATGATTGGAAACGCTGGGCACAGTGACGCTACGCAAGCAAAGCGCGTGCGCTGTAGAGTCCGACGCGACCGCCGTCCGTTTGCGTACCCAAGCGGCCACCTTGCACCATGCTAGGGCTCGGACAGACGGACGGGCGGACAGAAGGACACGGAGGGACGGATGGACACGGACGGATGGATGGACGCACGGACGAACGGACGGACGGACGGACGGACGGACGGACGGACGGACGGACGGACGGACGGACGGACGCGAGCATGAGACATTAAAGGCTTTCGCCTTAAAAATTTACCCATGATCACCTTTGGGAGCTGTGTAAGTTATGAGTAAGCTGAAAGCTGTATTGTAGGTTAGAACTTTCGCTAGAACGTTCTTTGCGGGCGGCGTCGACATGTAGTCTTTCACCTCCTTTCCAGTATTCGTGAGCGTCTGTCCTTTTTATATGTTCTCCTAGCAAGAAATTTTTAAAGCTGTCCTGCAACACTTTTTCAGCATGGTAAGAAACCCCTAACGTTTGGTAATGGAGGCTCTTAGAACACGCGAAACAAACATTATAGCGAATTACGCTGCCAGGAATTTACAAATAATTCTCAAAATCAGCTAGAAATCCCTAGCATTTCTGGCGCCAAATGATGCCATATACCCCAAAGAACCACGTTACCGAGGCCGCCATGTGGCCGCGCGTGCTCTCGCCATCACACTGAAAGTAAGTCACGCATTCGAAGAAGAAAATAAATGAAAGTGGTGAAGGTCATGAAGCGCGCTGACAAAGTAATCTGTTTGCGCTCTTACTAAATGAAATACGAAATGAGAGAGAAGGCGCTTGAAGCGTGCGACAAATTCTATTACTACACTCGTACTTTAAGCAATCTTAAAATTTTTTGCCTTAGCCGATTCCTGAGGCAATAATTTCTTTTAATGCAGCTAGCGGACGAATACTTGGAGAAGTGTTGCAAAGCACCTTTAATGCCTTCTACGCCAACTTAATAAGCAAATGTTCGTTTGTCCGTCCTTCTGTCCACCCATCGCTACATCAGGCAAGACGATCATCGATATAAAGAAGTATATGTACATAAAAAAGTCATATTTCTCGGCGTTGTTGGGTATGAATCCAGGTTTTTAACAGAATTTTGTGTAATCAGTAACTATCACACCATAGCGCCATTCATGGTTCCTACTACACTACAGCAAGCCTCTTTTTTCAACCATTTTTATTCACTTGAAGTCTCCATCGACCCTAGAGTTCTTGTCCTCTTTTGTTTTTCATGCAAAATATTGGTTGGTTGACTGGTTGGCGACAACGCATTTCTCATTGGTTGTATCTTCAGCAACGCCAGTTAGATTTATAATTTAGAAAACTAAATATGAATGACTAAACCGTTATGCACTCGTGTTGTTTATTCATGGTCCAACTTCTATGTAAACAAATAGAGCATATGCCGTGTTTAGTTGTTTGGAAGGTGTAGCTGTGTGAACTGTATTGAAGGTGTTCACTTTCAGCGTTTTTGAAAGCGCTTGTCCAAAATGAGAATTAATCTGTCATTTATGAGGATCCACCGATTAATAGCTATGATAGAGAACGATTAATATTTTATAAATTAAAATTGCTCAGCCACCCATATTGCCAAGTTTTCGTTCACATAAAAGAGAGAGCGGGAAATATAAAGAAAAAGAAAAACAGCTAAAGATTGATATAGAGCAAACTTCCTGTTCAAAGAACTTATTGATGAGGCGGGATTCGAACCAGCGTATACACGACACAAAGGCGAGTATGGCTACCACTCGGCTATTCAGGCATGCTAGCACAGTATAAGATAGCTTTGTATAGTATACCATACCAAGGGCGTGGGAAAGAAAACAGAGGGTGAAGGAAGGAAAGGAGTTGGGAAAAAAGGAAGGGAGAAACACTATAGAAAGAAAAACACAAGAAACACAGAAAGAAAGAGAGTTAAAGAAAGACAGAAAAATATAGACTGGAACAAACAGAAACTCAAAAAAATGAGGAAGCAAGAAATATAAAGAGAGAGAGGGAAAAGAAAAGGAAGGAACAGAAAAAATAAAGCAGCGAGAAACAGAAAGCAATGCACATGTACAGGAGGAAACAAATAGAAATAGACAAATACAAGTAAGAGATAGAAAAATAGAGAGGAGAGAGAAAAAAGTCGCAGTCTCGCCGCAAGGGCGAAGCAATGAATGCGACAGTAACAACTTGGAGTTTCATGCGAAGAACGCCGAGCAGACCGAAATTTGGAGCGCGCTGCTCAAGCGCAAAGGACGCACGAAAAGAACAAACACAGGACGAGCGCGTACTAACAACGATCACAGCTCGACACTTAACGCTCTGCTCAAACACAAAGGGCGCACGAAACATACGCACAGGTATACACAGGACGAGCGCGAACTAACAAGTGTCACAGTTGTTACTTCATTGTGTTTGAAGAGCGCTTCTTTCGCGAACAGGGCCCCTGCAGTGAGCGAAGTGGCCTTTCTGCGCTCCGTAATCTAAACGCAATCTCTCCGGCGAAAGCACACGACGTAAACCGCCGCCATTCCCCATCCAAAGATAAGCACGCGCGCGCGCGCATGGGCGAATACGCCGCGAGGGCAAAGGGCAGGTTTAGGGGCCACTGCATCGCAACGAGTGGCGCGCAGTGAGCACTTCGCGCCATCTCGCTCGTTGGTTGGTAAGGCAGGTAACACGCTGATATTCCCCCGAGATCGGCGTACCGCCAGCGGTGAATGGTGAACATAAATAGCTCACCGTTAGCATGGTGAAGGACGTGCGCTTCTGTGGCCTAGCGGTTAGCGCCGCGCGATGCGGAGCGAGAGGTTGCCCGTACAATTCCGCACGTCGTTGTAGCTGTGCTGCGCGTTCCGCGCAGGCCTGGCGGATTTTTTTCTCAATTATATTACGCCGTGGCTTTTAAATTTATATCTATTCATATACATATACGGGGCATGACGGCGACGCCAACGCCGACGGCAAAAAGCAGCCTAGAGTGTCCATTAATTGCTATCGCAATAAAAGAAAGAATGAGATGGGAGAAATAGCAAAACAACTAGAGACAAAGAAGTCCTCGTAGTAGAGCACTTTTTTGAAGCTTTGTACCACTAGTGCAATGCTGAGTGAATGTTTTTCGTGTTTTCTTTCATCGTACGTCGTTAATTTGTGTTCGATGTAAAGTTGTGCATGCAAAACGTGACACTGTCTAGCCGCATTCCATGTCCCGCTACATTCCCGCGAGGTTGTTTGACGATTCCTTATCCCTTCAAATTCCCATGGTCGGCTGAATTAACGTGTCGTTTGGTTTAATGCCATATTTTCATGATTCCTACACGAGTCGTTAGCGCCAACCAGATGTAGAACTTAAAAAGAACATAATATCGATTATCAAACCGTCATGCACTTGTGTGTTTCTTTTTTGTTCAATTAACCAAACTGAGGAATGCTTGAGTGCAACCTTTGTTTCAAGATCTTGGAAACCGCTAATCCAAGATTCCAATTAATCGACAAGAAAACACGGATCAATTGTGTTTAATGGCTAACCCGCTAAACAGTTAATTGGTAGTAAAGTAGAAAACTTAATCAGCCATCCATAAGCCAGAACGCAGCCTCGTTGCAAGCCGCTGGGCACATTTCGCGGCCACTCGCTATGCCTTGGCGCCTTTCGCACTCTTTGCCTTTGCTATGCCTTCGGCACTCTTTTTACTTGATCGCCAAAGCGTGAATCGGCTGCGAATGTTTGGGATTCGAAAGTTCGCTTTCCCAGGCGCTCACTTTCCTGAGGACCGCGTAGGGTCCTCGAGGATGATGTAATTTATGTTCCCCCCTTTTCGGTAGTCATTGTGCTGGCTGCATGGCTGTACAATAAGCAATGTCAGGAAGGGCGGTGGCTTGGGCTAGTTCGCATGCCATTACGATTGTTATAGCGCCCACTAAGGACAAGGACAACGAGACACATGAAGACGAGCACTGACTTCCAACTAGGTTAATTGTGCTGAACACGAAAAAAAAATCACAGCATATCCACGGGGTGAATGATGAAGAGTTTGGGGCGAAGCTCGTGAAGCAATCATGGTTACACCGTGAAATCTTCAGTGGTTTCGCCCAGCAGTAATCAAAGCGATTACTGCTGCGCGGCCTCCTTGGCGCGCACCGTCTCGGGATCCGCCTGACGCCGCGCGCGCTTGGCGGCGGCTTCGCGGGCACGCACCGCCTCGAGATCCGCATGGCGCCGCGCTCGCGTCGCGGCGGCCTCTCGAGCTCGCACCTCGGGATCCTGCCGACGAGCACGAGCTGCAGCGGCGCGGCCTTCCGCACCCGGCGCTCCTCGTCGTCCATGGTCCGCCAAGCAGCACGATCCGGCAAGCGCACTCGTACGGCGACGATCCGGGGAATGAGAGATAGCGGGCGCTCGCCGCCCGGCGCAACCTCATGCAGCCCGCGCAGCAGCCAATCGGAGAGCAGCTGCACCGCCAACGCCATCTAGCGTACCTTCACCCAACCGCCATATTGTACGCATGTCTATGGGACAGCGAGCTCTCGGAAACGAGACGAGAAATGGAATGCGTACAGCGCCATCTAGTATATCGTCAACCAACCGCAGTTTGCATGCATCTCTATGGCACAGCGCCCTCTATCGTACGATAAGAGAACACTACGGGGTACAGAGGATGGTTGACGATCGACGACCGACGCCGCTCGTAAACCGGCCAGGTCTCGCCATAAGGAGCTTCGCCCCTAATACATACGGGACAAAAGGCGCGTGAAGAAACATGAGCACTGCAAAGAAGTTCAATAAAGCCAAACAAGAGAAAACATACCAAAAAAACCGGCAGATCCCACGCACTGTGGGAATCGATGTAATGCGAAGCAGCCAGCAAGGAGCAAATCATGTTGTACGTGATATGCATGTCATTAGTTACATTTAGGGCCTGTCATTTGTGTTCGTCGTGCAGTCACGCCGCGCAATACAAATTTTGGTGTATACCAAGCTAGCGTACTGGACGCAAGCGCACCATGAGCGTGGCATTGTAGATGACATGCATGCCAAGATTTTCGTGTTACCACCTGCCACTTATGTTCGCTTAATTTTTTAACTCGAATCGCAGCGAGACGCGACACCAATCTGCCTCCGTTTGGCATGCGTTCGTATTCTCGCGCTTTGCGCATTGTGCAGACGCCATCCGCGTTCCAGCGTTTAAATTGACGGACACTTTGTCAATTCCAAGGCGCGTTCCTCCAACGCCTGTGCCCACTGAGACGGGGTCGGTCAGAATGGAACGTCATGCGCGCGTCTCCCTCCTTGCATGATTTAGAGACGCTGGGCACAGCACGCTACGTAAGCAAAGCGCGACACTGTAGAGTCCGACGCGACCGGCGTCCGTTTGCGCGCCCCGGCGCCCAACTGGCACCGTGCCAGGGCACGGCTGGAGGGAGCGACGGACGGACGTGAGCATGAGACAATTAAGGCGTATGCCTTAAAGATTTGACGTATATCAAGCTAGCGAAACGGCCACGAGAATGACATCAGCGTGGCATGCAAGTCATGTTGCACATGACATTTCCTGATTTCCATATTACCACCTGTCATTTGCGCTCGTCATACAGTCACGTCACTCAATACCAAATTTGGTGTATATCAAGCTAGTGAAACGGCCCCGAGAGTGTCATGAGCGTGGCATGCAAGTCATGTTGCACATGACATGTCATGATTTCCATATTACCACTTGTCATTTATGCTCGTCATACAGTCACGTCGTTCAATACCAAATTTGGTGTATATCAAGCTAGTGAAACGGCCCCGAGAGTGTCATGAGCGTAGCATGCAAGTCATGTTGCACATGACATGTCATGATTTCCATAGTACCACTTGTCATTTATGCTCATCATACGATCACGTCGCTCAATACAAAATTTGGTGTATATCAAACCAGCGAAACGGCCGCGAGCGTGCCATGAGCGTGGCATGCAAGTCATGCTGCACATGACATGTCATGATTTCCATATGCCCACTTGGTATTCATGTTCGTCATACACTCACGTCACGCAATACCAAATTTGGTGTATATCAAGCTAGCGAAGCGGCCGTCAGCTCGCCATGAGCGTGGCATGTAAATCATGTTGTACATGACATGCAGGTCATGATTTTCATATTACCACAAGTCATTTATGTTGATTATCGAGAAATGTCTCATCGTAGCAATTTTTAGATAGATCAAGTTAAGGAAATGGCCTCAGGAGCACTATGGCCATGGCGTGTAAATCACACTTTTCATGACAAGTTATTCATGATTTTCATGATATGACCAGCCATTCATGTTTGTCATACAGTCATGATATGCCACACCAATTTTGGTATAAGTTCCATTAACGATACGGCCAGGAGAGCACAAAGTCGTAGGCGGCTAGATAGATAGATAGATAGATAGATAGGTACGCTCAAAGTCGCCGAAGTTCGCTAAGAAATGCTTCGCATTTAAAAAGAAACCAAAGAAAAAAAAAGCAAGACAACTATCGCTTGGTGCGCGCGCCGATGCTCTTCAGAAACCTCAGTTCCTTCTCAGAGAGGGACAAAGAAGGCTTGCTCACACAGGAGTCATGCTCACGTGCCATCTTCGCAGCCTCGACAATAATTCGGGTACGATTTTCAGTGTCTTGGCACAGCGTCACTGTGTCATCGAAAATAGGCGCACAGTGGAACGCAGTACAATGCTTTGCAGCAAACCCATCGTTCCCATCACCAACGTTGTTAGCATGTTCCCTTGGTCAGTCCTTTAGACACATTCTTGTCTGTCCGCCGTAACATGCACCAGGGAGAGGCAAACTATATATGCAGAACTTCCTGCGTGCATTGCATATACATGGCTCTATGCTTCACGTTGCTTGCGGAAGTTGACTGCTTCTTGAGGGGGGCTCGTTGATTAAGCAAGACTTATTAATTCGAATGGGGTACAGGATGGGGTGCTTCTTCTTGTTCCCTACAAATCCAGTTTTAGTTCCCTACGGCATGTAGGGAAGTGTGTTTTAGCTCCACTAAAGTCATCGGCTATTTGATGGGCTGACTGTTGCCTTCTTCATTTTTAGTGGACCGGTGGCGTGTAGTGGGATTTACTCAAACTTTGGGACGCATACCCGTTTATGATGGACTGTGAATACGTGACACACAATGACATCAGACGCCGACACGCCGGAACCCCAAGGTTATTCGCACCTAAAATAATAAAATAAATAAAATAATAGAGAAAGCAAGGAATAAAGGGAGAACAAGTATTACGCGAAGACACATACCACCATTAAATGCGCACACTCAGAGTTACAAACGAGAAATATTTGAGATCGGTTATTCTGCCGTTGTCTAAATGTAGACTGAAATCCGTGATTTTAAAAAAAGATGGTTTACACAAATGATTTTCTCGACGAAAGCCTACAAGTCCACGCTGTGTTGAGGTCACTCACGACCCCGATGCGCACTCTCCTGAATAAATTGACAAGTCCATCAACTAAATGCGCACGGCAAGCCGATGTAAGAGGTCATGCAGAGGGAAGCACTTTGTTGAGATCGGCTCGCCAGGTGCCACCGCAATCACAGCTACTCAGAGTCTTCCAGGGAACTGAATCGATTTTTTACCTTAACTATTCTCACAGCTAACTGACCCTTCTCTCAAGTCAAGTCAAGTTTCCACATCGTATGTATCCAATATAGTTTAACTTAAGCTGAACCAGAACCATCGGTTCACAGTTTTACAAGACGTTTTATCATTATTTGGAAGGCCGGGAGTATGTGCTTAACCGGATATGCTTGCAAGAGAAACAAGAGTGTCGCTAGATGCTAGCGGCCATATAAAACTCAGCGTCCCTATGCACTCACTTAAGACCATCTGGAGGCGAAAGCTCTATTTTTCTTCTCACTTGACCTGCTCCGCCACCCGCTAAAACCTTTCCTCGCGTAATGTGGTTTCGCACGGGCTCCGTGATCGACCCACCGTTGTCCAAGCTACGATGTCATGTGACGACATCATCAGGTGGCGTAGCGCCACTGTGACGTCATATCGACGCCACAAATTCTGCTGATATATGACGCGATATAGTTGCGCATTTAAGTGATGTTGATATGTTGCATTACTCGTGTTGACGCTGACGGGAGACACCGACGCGGGACGCCGGTTCATCTACGCGTTTGATGAGGCGCATAGAGCTTTCGCTTTCATATGCAGACGAAGCTTACATAGGTACAATAACAGCAATTGGCAAATGCTGCTACCCGGACACTCGAGGATGTGGCGTGCGGGGGCGGTGCACCCTCAAAAAATTACACCATCTCCCGCTAAAGGGAACCATGTGTAGATGTGAAGCAGCGGGCGCTAACGCTTACACTGGCGGCGGCGTTGACGCTGGCGCTCATCGCAGCGTTGCGCAGGAGAGAAAACTGGGGAGGCGTAAAGCAGGCAGTGATGGAGCAGTGTTTCCTACTGGAACATGCCAATCGCTGCTAATGGGCAATGAGAGACAGAAGACTCCGACTGGACACAGAGACCCGCACTCCGCTTTTAGTTAACGCGCACGCTGCGAATTTTTATTGTTCAACAACGCACAGGAGAACTCTCCCACCGGCACCACCTTGGAGGTCAAGATCCATTGCCATATATACGGGATGGCCAGTGAACGGTTGTGCAGCGCGAGCAGTCGGTTTTTTCAACCAAGAAACTCGCTAGCAGACGCTGCCTGCGTCGGCGTCGCGAGGCGAGAGAGGGGGGAGCTTAGGAGAGGAGAGAGAGGGGGTGACACGCATGCGCAGTGGGAGTGTGAACGTCGTGGGCGGGGTTGCGTAGAGGAGAGAGGGGGGAGCGTAGGAGAAGAGAGAGAGAGGGGGACGCGCATGCGCAGGGGGGAGTTCGCAGGCAGGGATGGAGAGAGGGGGGGGAGTGTAAGAGGGGAGAGAGGAAGGGAGGCGCATGCGCAGTGAGAGTGTGGTTGCCGCGGGGAGGGATGCCTAGAGGAGAGAGAGGGGGAGAGGAGGTTTTTATTTTTATTTTTTTTTTACTGTTTGCGCATGCGCAGTAAGGGTGAGCACGCGGCACACCACCACCACCACCACCACACTGTAAACCAGATTACACCCATATGGGTGTAATATGGTGTCTATAACTCACACCCCTACACCCCACAAAATGGGTGTAACAAGCAGGATTACACCTATAAAATGGGCGTATTTCCAAATTTTCACCCATGGGTGTGAACATTCTTGTTCACACCCATGAGTATGTAATAGCAAGATTACACCCACATGGCAAAAAGGGTGTAGGGGTGTTTATGCACAGTTACGCCCCAACGCCCATGCGAAAAATTCCATAATTTGAGCGGTACCCCTCTCCCAGTTGGCTCCCATGGAAGCGCTAGAAAGCTGACCCTTTAGAGCTAAAGGGCTCTAGTCCTTTTATGGCCACTAGACTAATCATAGTGGCTCCTGCCACAGTGGGAAAATCCTGGCCCCAGCGCTGTTTTTATGGTGCATATGACGCACGGGATATATGGCCCCCCACATACACAATGTAATCGTAGCTGAATATGAAGGCGTGACTCAAAATGTGCTGTCACATATTTATTTATTTATTTATTTATTACATATCTGCATCGCCCCAATGGGCATTACAGCAGGGAGGTTACATACAAAAATATACAAAGTAATCACACTCACAAAGCACGACGTTCACACAGTTATCCATAGTGCTAAATGAAATCAAGCTTTATTAAACACAGAGCTCGTACAGGATTTAGAGACAAATTGTAGGCTGTTCAGAGACCTTCTTCGAGTGCGCAGAGCACATCGCATTTGCGGCCAAAGAAGACATCAAATAGGATCCGAATTGCATGGCATGGAGCACTAACGACCAAGACATGTGTATCAAAATATAACGAAAGAACCTTTATTTGCACTTTAAAATAAAGAACTGGTTTTAACATGCTTCAATGCAACTCAGAAGTGCAGTGCAGTGAAGCATACAAACAGCAAGAACAGTAGTGCAGTGCAGCATGCCTATTTCTCTAATATACTGAAGTAATTGCAATCACATTGCAATCACATCGCAATCTCCACATTGATACGCCACAGTTCGCACGTCTTGTGATAACACATGACATTACACATGTCATGTGTTATGTCATGCCCCCCTTGTCATAACACATGAAATTTAACGCGAGGATTCCCTCCTGTTCCGGGAATACAGTAAATTCATGCGTATTTAATAAAGCATTTCATTAGGAGCACAGGTGTGCATTTTTCTTAGAGGCTCTTCCGCCACCATCTCGAATTTTGGTTCGCGACCGAGCAAAGGCCGCCCTCCAAATTTTGTCCAATTATCTTCCACTATGGGTGGGAGGGGGGACGCTTGTTCAAATTTGACAGTAGAGGTTTTGGAACTGCAAAGAGTTTCTGCATAGAAGGAACTCGCATGTGGTTTTTATACATCATGTGTTTTCAGGCTACGTGTTTGCATTAGTGCATACAGTAGGCCTATCCAGTAGAAGTTGCTTTCATGGTTGCAGAACAGTTGTAAAAGCTAGTCTGCATATTTAAAGCGCAACAAAGCCTAGTACTGGTCTATAGTCCGCTCTCTCATTAAACCACTGCTTTCACGTCTCGCTGTGGCCACACCTATCGTCAAAAATTTCTGGACGCTCTGTGATTAATGTGCTGTGAGCAAAAAGTGGCAAGTAAACTGATATTATTTTGGAAACGGTAGGTGCAATAATGAAAAAGACCGGGTAAATCCCATTTCAGAGCAAAGCTTAATTAGTGACTTTGTACATCCTCCCGAGATTATAACCTACGTTTCAAGAGTGCTACAAACATTAAACATGTACTGTAAATAGATATGAATGCCACAGCTGCACATGTAAAGAATTATAGATTTGGGAAAATAAATAGGCAGGTCACATAGGCTGAGATGGAAACTTTCGCATCAGAGGAATGTTCTAGAAATGTACAAGGTATTTGCAGCACCCTTCGAGGAGCTTCCACCACTGCTGCAACCCTTTGAGTGAGGTCGTGAACCCGAAACAGCAGTTTTCGGGATGTGATGAGTGCACTGCATCGTCAGCACCCAGTCCATCGAAGACGATGTAGTGCGCTGTCCTCTCAACAGTCTGCATACAAGACATGCATAACATTAAACTAAACATTTAAAAATATTGGGAACAATCAGAATCTCATTATGAGGTACCCTATAATAGAAAGCTCTAGTACTACTTCACCACTTGGGTTTATTACTGTGCACATCTACGTACGCAAGCATTTTTTACATTTTAGTCTATACCATGGCTTACTCAATATGTTAGCAAAGATACATGGTGGGGAAAGAAAATGCTTCTCCAATCATATCATGCACCTCTCAAAAGGTTTCAAATGTACCAGGATACTCAATTTTCAGCCTTTATACCAAGATTTCTTGCTTAGCTTAGAACGCCATAACCAGTAAGCCACTACAATGGGTGATAAACAAAATATAGACCATGTTAACAATTCAGACAGAAGAGTAGCATTATTCATCATTTACCTTGAAGGATCCTTTCGTAGACATGTACCCAGCACAGATGTTCAATCTACTAAATTAAACTTGCACTAGCGTAAAACCCCAAGCAAGCACTCCCCTCCCTCTTTAGGGAGATTTCCCATATGCACCAATGACTGAGCAAGCCCCCATGTGAGCAGATAAATAGCGCTTATACAATGACCACTGCAGCTGGAAACACAGCACAGTGTATTTGTTGAAGCTCACCTGTAGACTTCTACTCCAGTTACATAAATAAGGTTACTGGATCATTTTATAATCAGTCTTTCACAGGTTGCTTATTGGTCAAAAAATGATTACTTCACTTACGAGGCCACAAGTGAGGCTCACTGTTGTCAAAAATCTATAAGACATGCTAATTTTATTCTGCTTCGAGTGCATTCATGAGCAACTGTTTCGATGCAGTGCCTTTGGCAGATAAATACTATATTTTTTTTTCAATTCCTCAAAATATCCATGTAACAGACGATATTATTTAGAACTAACAGACATTGATGCCAAGGAAATTATAGGCGATGTTATTAGAAGTAATTGTAATGTAAATGTGAAGAAAGCAAAGTGGATGAAAAAGATAACTTGCCACCGGCAGAGACCGAACCTGCGACCTTCGAATAACGCGTCCGATGCTCTATCACTGAGCAACGGTGGCGGTCATCCCACTGTCCACTCTGTAGGGTAAATACAGGGTGTTTCAAGAAATGTGTCCGCTATTTTTTAAAAAATCAGCAAAATGCGGTATTTGCTCGCTATCTTCACAATTGCTTTTTCTGTAGCGGCCGGCATCTTAAGATGGTTGAAGACATGATTTGGGACAGTTATTAAAAAAGTTAAATTAAATAACATTTTAATTAGCGGAGTTAGGTGGTTAAGTCAAATGGGAGAATTGAAGTCATTCATGCGAAGAACCCATTTCAGCTTTGAAATTTCGTAAAAGCGGCCTCTAGGGATAACTGCGAAGTAATGAAATTCTCCCTAATTCAGCGGCCAAACTGAAACCGAAACGCGGCAGAGCGCAACTGCCGTATTCGTCTGAGACGTCCACAATGAGTGAACGTCATTATATCAACCATCAACCGACTTCTTGGTGTGAGTGTGTGGGCTGCGCTTGCAGTAGTAGCACGCATGACGCATATACGTTAACAAACGGGGAAGAAGTGCACCTCTGTAACCGTTGTCTTGAACAGTGCCGTCATTCTAGTCGTCTGCTTGTTGCGCTCATCGGTGCTTGGGTTTCGGTTTCGCCATTGAATTTGCCTGAATTTCATTACGCCACAATAATTAATAGATGCCGCTTTTTTCGAAATCTCAAAGCTGAAATGGGTTCTTCGCATGAAGTACTTTAATTATCTCATTGGACTTAACCTCCTAACTCCGCTAATTAAAAAGTTAATTAATTTAACTTTCTTAATTGCTGTCCCAAATCATGTCTTCAACTATCTTAAGATGCCTGCCGCTACAGAAAAAGCAATTGTGAAGACAGCGAGCAAATACCGCATTTTGCTCATTTTTCAAAAATAGTGGACACATTTCTTGAAACACCCTGCATGCGCATTTAAACGTGGGAGCGCTGACTGACGCTCCCGCGTGTGACTGACGTCCTTTCTGTTCTGTCTTTAATTTTCTTCCTCGAAGGTTCGCGTCTATTTGTATTTCAGTAAAATATCTGATACGTGGTGTCTGACTCCGGTGTGGAGGAGTGTTACACTGCATGCCAAGGAAACGATAAATGTTCGTTTTGCGAGGGCTCGAAATCGTGTCACTACTACTTAAACGATTCAAATACAAAGATGACAACTGAAAACAGGAGACAGCCCATGCTCTTAGCAAATGCGGCTGCAAGCTACTGGCAAATAGACACGTGATTAGTGGACTGCAAAAACAAGGACGCGCACTAAGTCGGAGACAGTGACATGTGGAAGGCGATATATTAAGTGGTCGCCTGGGCGAGTCGGTAACTCAATATCGACATGAATGAAGCAAATAAAAGCGTCATAATTAACACAGCAGCACATGAGAGGCCTGAAAGACACACTTGCGTACTGAAAACGGTAAGTGCATCAAGAAAAGGACAACGAAAACAAACACAAAGAGTGGTACTTCCAACTGGTACTGTGAAATTAACACGCCATATGTGTAGTTTTTTTTTTTTTTTTTGCTATGATGTGGTAACATCCCATGCCTCAGAACAGAGGCCACTGAAAAATTTTTTTCAATTTTTTTTTAGTCTAGCTTATTTCGCTAAATATTGTAAATCTTAACATTTGCACGGAACCAGGATGACAAAGATAAGATCTCTTGCTATCATGCAGGAAAAGTTTTTTGACCGAGCGCTCTAATGTCGCTCTCGAAGAAAGTGTTTGCGTTTTTGCAAAACCAATGGATTTCGTTGTTTATCTTCAGACGACTTCCCTTTTTTTTCAGTTAGGTTTTACCTCTTGATGCACACCGTTTTCAGGTCCCATTACTTGTTGTTTCATTCCTATTCATTTGT
>JALIZH010011670.1:0-110454 GCA_030522465.1 Rhipicephalus appendiculatus | reverse complement strand
AGCAATTCTTAAAACTAGAGCTGGCTACATACATACTACTACTACTAGAGCTGTGCGCCGCCGCGCACGCCGCCGCCGCCGCCTGTTTTGTTCACGCCGGTCGCACCGCCACCGAAGTTTCGAGAGTGACCACGCCGCCGCCGCCGCCGCGCAAATAATTGCGGCGCGCCGCCGTTAGTCTTTTATTTTAACCTGAACGGGGGAATCTGGACATTAAATACATCACTTCGCCGGGGGTGCTTCTCTCGATGTGCCCATGTAATGGAGTCTCCATTTCAGTCACCGCTGATTGGCGGGGGCTCGGACAGCAACGCGCCCTCTCTTTCTGGTTCTTCCTTTTCAACGTCATTTTGACGTCACGAAGTTTAGATGAACGGAATGCCACAGACCTGCTTCAACCATAGAGGGGAAAAAATAGGAGAGAGTGCGCCTAGCATCTATAAGGCAACCTCCTCTGAAGGCTCTACCTCTTCGGGCTCGCGTCACTATTCCCGCCATGCCATTGTTTCGTTTCCTCTTTCTTGGTGAGCTCACGAGAAGAAAAGAAAAACGAAAATTCACGAGAGCGCGCGCCAGCGTCCTCAAACCAATCTGCTCCGACGCCGCTCCCCCCTCGTGCTCCATACTCTGGTCACAGTTCCTAGCATGCTCCTGTTTCATTTTTTATGGTTGCGGAGTTATTCTCGATGTGTCCCCCTAGTGGACTGTGCATTTCGGCCGCAGCTGAGTGGCAGGATTTCGGCAACCAACGCGCCCCCTTGTTTCCGTTTCTTCTTCCTCAACGTCATTTTGATATCGCAATGCTTTCACAACTCTCGACAATAATTAGAGGGACGGAATGTGCTACAACGCAACGAACGCAGCGCCCAGACACCTACTTATGGCCTTACATCGCGGTGGCCGTGCATAAATTCTGATCACGTAAACCATCGAATTAGGTTTAATGCGGGTGCCCTTCTAACGAACCCTGTGAAGGTCGGCACGCATTCCCTGCATCGTTCTCAAACACCCGGTTCTCATTCATATACAAGTTAATACTGGAAAAGTTTATGTTTCTGTACATTTCGTCCACTTTCTTTTTACGCTGGGAACGTGCTGGCGGGTTCGATGCATCAACGTGGTCACGAGCAAACATCACGGCTCACCGCTTTTTCGAGTAATTGAATGCGCTGTGCCGAAATGGACTGTTTACATCTTCTTTAGATGGACACATCGAGAATCGCTCCCCGGAAGTTACCGATTCTTTCTCTCCTACAGAAGTCTCAAGGGTATTGCCTGACCTGAATACTGCGGTGTCCTCCAGCCTTAAAAAGCGACGACCCAACTAGCTGGAGAGCATATTCGTGGAGCTTTGGAGTTACTACATTTTGCATAGATAAACAAATAGATAAGTAATATATATCGATGTGTTAATGCATGTTTTTCCTTTCATTTAATCGAGTAAGTCGATAAATAAATAGAGAAGTTAAGGCAAAGAAAAGCTTAGAATAATTCATCGCTGAGCTTTCTGGTAGGTATTCATTTTAAAACGACACGACGTGAAAGCAGACACAACAGTGAAGTCGAGAGAGTAACCAGTTATCTCTCACGTAGACCGTCACGCGCAACTGACTGATAGGTATCGCTTCTTGCTCGGAATTGCGCAAATAACTATTTTAAGTGCGGAGCACTTTAGGGCCAGGCTGTTGTATGCTGTCATGGTATGATCTCATCGTATGCTGTCGTAGCTTGGCGAAACGCAGACAAAACCATTTATTGCATAGCTATTTGTAGGATACTGAACGCACGTTCGCGCCTGTAGGAGAAGTCTTCCTCTTGGTCTTCGAACGCCTTGATAGTATTAAGTGCGGAGCACGTTAAGGGCCCCGGCTGTGGTATGTTGTCATATGCTGTCGTCGCTTGGCGTAACACCGGTTAAACCACGTATTAAAATAGGAAAAAAAGAGGAAGCAAGCAAAAAATAGAGAGAGAGAAAGAAAGGAAAAAATAGGACAAAGAATGTAAAAAGGAAAGGAAAGACATAGATAAAGAGAGGGGGAAGAAATCATCAGAAATAAAGAGAGAATAAAACACAGAAAAAGACAGAAAAAAAAAAGAAAGACAGGAGGAAAGAAAGAAAAAGCCAAAGAGAAACAAAGACGGCTGCCCAGCCCCGCACTTCCTTCAGGTTTGGCACCACCAGTGCGAAGCTGCCTTAATTTTTTAGTCTACCTTCTTTTCAGCCGCTATACGACTTTTCAGTTAGCGGCGTTTGCGGTGCCTCGACTACTCTCTTGTGTCCGTGTGTGCACACCTGGTCTAAAATTTTTAAGGCCCATAGACAGCCTCTGAAGATACAACATCGAGCTCGTTGTTCCCTCATGGCGTTTCTTATTTTTTTATTGCGATAGCAATTATATGGACACTCTCGGCTGATGTTTGTCGTGGCCGTCATGCCCAGGATATGTATGTATATATAAAAAAGGCACAAAGAAAAGTCACAGTTTGCGAAGCAATGAATGCGATAGCAAGAAATTAGTTTGTCACACGAAGAACGACCAGCAGCTCGATACTTGCAACGCGCCGCCGCAGCACAAAGAAGGACGCTCGAAACGTACGCATAGGTATACACAGGACAAGCGTGAACTAACAACTCTCGCTGTTACGTGTTTGTATTTGAGCAACGTGCTGCGAGTGTCCACAATGCAGAAGCCGACGCTGTTGTTGTTGTTGCCTCTGACATGGCTCATACCCACTCAAGGGTTTTGGCCAAGGATTGATTATATGATTATATGACTTTTCGACGCTGTTTGATACCTGTTCTTCTTTTAAACTGCGGCACGTGGAATGACCCTTCTGCGTCCCCTGCCACGCGGTGGCGTCTGACGCCAAGTGTGCCCGCTGTTCTTTTTTTTTTTTTCATGTTACATCATGAGTGGTACAAAAAGGGAGCCACTTTTTTGTGCGCATCCCAAGGGCAGTTTTCAATTTGAAAGAAACTGTAAAAGCGTTGCGTGATAGTAAACACGCTCAAGCTATTTCGAAATCTGCGTACCGCGAGCAGCAAATGGTGCATATGAATAGCTTGCCGTTATATCGCTGGAACGAGCATGGCGTGTGGCTGTGTTGGCTAGCGCAGCAGGCTGCGGAGCGAAGGGTCGCTGGTTGGAATCCCGAGTCAGGTGGTTCGGAACTTTTTTGTACGATTTATTTTTCTTTATGCCTTTTTTATATATACACATACATATACATATCCGTGACATGACGGCGATGACAGACGGCGACGGCGAAAATCAGCCGAGAGTGTCCGTATAATTGCCATCGCAACAAAAATAAATCAGAAGACCAATGCATCCGACCGGCGATTCGAAGCAGCGACCCCTCGCTCCGCAGCGCGCTGCGTTAGACCACTCAGCCGCGCACCGTGCATGCGCCGGCATTCTAACTGCAAGTTATTTATAGACACCATTTACCGCCGGCGGTATGCAGATCTCGGAGGAGCCTGAGCGTGTCTTCTATCACGCAACGCTCCTGCATTTTGTCAGTTTGAAAACTGCCCTTGAGACGCGCCCAAAAAGGGGCCCCTTTCTGCACCCACTCGTGATGTGGAACGAAGAAAAAAATAAGAACACCGTGCACACCTTGCGTCAGACGCCACCGCGTGGCAGCAGACTCAGAGGTACAGAAGGTCCTCGCGCCGCACTTTAAAAGAAGAAATATCTAAGAGGGTCGGCTTCTGCGTTGTCGATACTTTCAGTGTGTTGCTCAAACACAAAGGCGTAACAACTGTGTGAGTTGTTAGTTCATGCTAGTCCTGCGTATGCCTGCGCATCCTTTTCGAGCGTCCTTCTTCGCGCTTCAGCGGGAAGCTGCAAGTAACGAGGTGCTTGTCGTTCTTCGTGAGACATTCCAATTTCTTGCTATCGCATTCATTGCTTCGCCCTTGCGGCAAAACTGTGACTTTTTTGGCGCTCTTCTTGACGTCAGAATGGTGATTCACCTGCCATAATTAGGGTACATACGCTCCACTCGTCTATAGAGAAATGTCAGTTGTAAATTGTCTCCTATCACGCTTTGCCATGCTTTCGCCCACCTGTTCCTCCTCCCCTCTCAAGATTATCGTGCGCGATGAACTGATTGCGCTCCATTTTGTGAATTGCCGATTGCGCAAGCACAAATAACAGCGTCTAGCCGACAAGCTCGAAATCCTGATATGTTCAACGCTTGGCGCTAACACTGCACACGTGCTTCATGAAGAAGTAAGTGTCGAGGAGATATCGCCTGTAAGAATTGTAGTGAAAGCGAGAACGAAACCATGGGAGGAGGTGCCGGATTATTTGATTCCTCCAACAGACGAACTCTTTACAGCGAAGACGTTGCTGCTCTCCAAAAAAAAAAAAAAAAAAAAAAGGGCCAGTCTGCTTCCATGGCTTTGGTATATTTTTTATTGCGATATAACAATTGTATGGACATTGGACACTCTGTACAGGTTTTCATCGTCACCGTCATGTGCATAAGGTCCAAGTCATTAACTTTTGTACAGACATCGTATGCTGTACCCGCTAGTAAAAGCTCGGGAGCGCTAGGGAGGAACACTGCTGAAGCATAAGTTAAAGAAGCTGCTCATCTCTGTCGCACAGAGGGCGCGTGCGATAACATCACTCTGCGTGCGAGGCCTGCCGTCGATTGCTTCTCAACCAAAAAGCAAGTGCCTTGTCCGTCTTTCGCTGGACGAAGGATTATGAAACGACGCCGCGGTAAACGGACTGCGTGGCTCGAGCCACAACTGTGAACTGTAACTATAAGGGCGCGGTCATGAGCGCTGGCGAGCGCGCTAACTCGGCACGGATAAGAAAACAGCTCGAATATCCTTCTACGCGCTGTGATCTCACCGCTTCGTGCTGCGAGCACGGATGCGACAAACTGCACGAAAACCACTTGTTTCACGTGAACCGGCCACATTCCGTAACACCAGCATTTTGCAGTTTCGTGAGATCGGATGAAAAACAGTTAGCTAACTAGCCCTAGTTCGTTATAACATCACGACATGTTGCTATCGCATTCACTGCTTCGCGCTTTCGGAAAAACGTTTTTGTTTTTAAAAATTCAAGGGTCAAATTTCTCGCCCGATCAACTCATGAATATCCCCCCCGCCTCCCCCCCCCCCCCCCCCCGCGCCGCGCCGCCGCCGATCCGGTGAACCCCGCGCCGTTGACGCGCCGCCGCCGGAGGTCCAAACACCGGCGCGCCGCGGCCGGTGATTTTAGGACCGGCGCACAGGTCTAACTACTACTACTACTACAGAGGAGGGAACGACCCACACCCTACGGAGCTTCGCCCCTAAAAAGCCATACATGTTACAAACTTCAGTCGCTAGTTCTCTGTCGTGTAGTTCCCTTCATTTCTCTTTCTATGTGTGTTCTAGTTTTGTTTTCACGCTTCTTTTAACTATGAACTCAAGTCCTGACTGCTTTACGGGCTCTATACATTCGTGGAGAAATTCTACTCAACCTCATGGCATATGAAGCCCTAGGATCCAATATGCCAAGCCACTAGCCACTATATATTGGAATTTTTTTTATTTTAGGCATGTGATTGCGTAATTTCAAGTTGACTTTGCAGCCATGGTACTGGGATTAATTTTCAATGGGGTAATTATGTGTAAGCCATGAAGTGACGAATTAGAGATGAACTTTTTCGGTTGCAGATGACAATGGCTGGCATGGAAATATTGTCAACATAGCTGTGCTAATTATGTGTAGTAGAAGTATTGGTCTATTGCAGTTGTGTGATAATGCCGACAAGTTCCCTAGCATAATTCCAGAAAATTACGTTAGTTTTCACATATCTGTGAGTAAATATGTACAGCCATATATGAACGCAATGTTGTCGTTTTGTTGGCATGGCTGAACGCTTTTACAAATTGTGGTAAGTGGATCTACAATCAACACCACAGGTCTATTTTGGACTTTTCTGCAGAAAACTGAACTGTATGATCACGTGCGATATGTTTTGACGCCATAGGGCAAACTAACGTGATAAAAAAACTACAACGTGCCTACCTCTATGGTTGTATATTTCTTAAAAGTAATGTTAGCCTTACTGTACTAATGTAGTTGCCTTCATGGGTAGGCTGACACCAAGTTCCTTGTACATTTCATTTCTTAGTATTGTGCTTACATACTGGCACTGTGTAGTGCATACGTCAGTGTGCATTTTTATGAGATTTTCCACACTACTTTCTTGTTGTTTTACTGCTGTGAATTATATGCAGTGCTTGAGCTGTACTGCATAAGTTCCTAATGTTCAGTATTGGGTGTAGGTTGTGTGCACGAAGATGAAAATATACATATGCTTAGACAGACATGAAAACTGCTGCTGTTTTGATTCCAATACAATATTGTGAACACTGTTGGTTTTATCATTTGAGGTATGAACTTCTGCATGCAATGCAAATTGCTGGAACGCTGCTGGCTCAATATAATAGCTTGTGTTTGATTACCAAACAAGTAGAACAAATGATTTAATCTTCAGAATTATTGTGGAAGATAAATAGGTGACAGGCAGGTAGACAGCAAGTGATCACTGGGTTTTTACGTTGATTGGGTTATCCTTCATCAATCGTAGCCTAGTTGAAGCTGTGCGTTTCATAAATAAGAGAGAGAGAGAGAGAATTAGAGTAGAAGAAAGGCAGGGAGGTTAACCTGGCCGGAGCCCGGTAGGCTACCCTGCACGGGTGAAGGGGGGGGGGAGGAAAGAAATGTTAGAGGAGGAGAGAAGTCCCTGAGCTGACGTAACAGTTCCACGTTTGACATCACATACGACGAATCAGTCCGGTGTCCTTGAGAAAACGCAACAGCGCTTTCGTTGCCTTTCGGAGCTGTGACGGGCAGCCCCATGGTCTCAATATTTTCTCGACTGTGAAAGCGCTTCCGTCCAGTTGATTTAGAACAGCGCAGAGGTGAAGCCTCTCGTTTGCGTATGTCGGGCAGTAACACAAAATGTGTTCAATAGTCTCATGGACGGCACAGTCGTTGCACTCGGCGTTGTCGGCCATCGCAATCTTAAATGAGCAGGCGTTGGTGAAAGCAACGCCCAGACGCAGACGGCACAACACTGTACCTTCCTCCCAGGAATGACCAGGGAGTAGCCAAGGTCGTAGAGATGGGTCGAGAGAGTACAGTCGATGATGCGTGAACTGTGACGATTCTGGATTGTCATGTTCTGCGCAAGCTTAATTAAGTATCGAGCCGCGTCAATCCTGGATAAAGGTATACAAACAAGGTTTGTTTCTATGTGTGCTTTGCTGGCAGCTTCATCAGCGAGGTCGTTGAGGTAGTATTGACTGTTCGCACACTTTCTATGCTGACAGAATTCACGTATACACGGATGGCTCTACCACCCAGACTAGCTCCACCGGCGCTCGTGGTAGGCTGAGGCAAACACCAATCGATCGCATCGTGCAGCATTTCTCTTATTTCCCACACAAGTTGTTCGTACGATCCTCGACGAAGTGCCGACGAAAGACATTGTAGAGCCGCCTTTGAATCGCAGAATACTGCCCATCGATTAGCCGGTTGTTGCTTGATATAACTGACGGCATCTTGCAGGGCAACAATCTCCGAACCAGTCGATGTGCTCACGTGACAAAGATTGTAGGTGAGATTGATGTGTCCTGATGGGATGACGCTGGCGCCGGTGGAGCTAGTCTGGGTGGTAGAGCCATCCGTGTATACGTGAATTCTGTCAGCATAGAAAGTGTGCGAACAGTCAAGAGCAGCTTGCTTCAAGGCCGAGGTAGAACGGTCTTTCTTGTTTCTTATTCCTGCGACGGAAAGGCGCACATTGGGTTGACGTAAGCACCACAAGGCGGATGGTGAACGCGCGGAGGGTGTGAAACCCGATGATAGCGAAGCGCGGTGAGAGCTGACGACATTGGAGAACGACGCCTGCGGTCGTTGTTCTGGCAGGTACGGCAGAAGGCTCGGCACCATCCGTGAAATATATCGAATATGCGCTCTTAGCACGTCGGTTGTTACGTAGGTCGTAACCGGATGGTCCCGAGCCAATATGACTGTTCCGGCTGTTGAGGTGCTTCGTGGTAGGCTGAGGCAAACACGTAGTGCCCGTGCTTTCACGTTCTGAAGTGCTCGAATATTTGACATGCAAGTTTTTGAAAGCAGAGGTGAGCTGTAGCGCAGTACACAAATAAAAAGTGTTTGCTATAGCTGTAGCATGGCACTCAATGATGGACCCCATCTTTTGTCGGCGATGAATTTCAGGACGTGGACAATAGATACCAGTTTCCTTTTCAAGTAAGATACGTGAGGGCTCCAGCAGAGGTCTCGGTCAACAATGACACCTAGAAAACGATGACTTCGCTTGTAAGAGATGAGCTCGCGATTAATGCATATCGGGTAGCTTGGTCATCGCTTTTCGCGTGAATGCCACCAGCGCACATTTGTGTGTTGAGATTGTGAGGCCTTGCGTGCGAAGGTAGTCAGATGCTTGTGACGCCACCCTGTGTATAGCCTCTCTCGAACCTGTAAGCGTGTCACTGCTGATGCCCAGACGCAGATGTCATCAGCGTATATCAAAACACTGACTGTTTCCGGGAGAGCTTCCACCAGGCCAAGCAGAGCAAGGTTGAATGGAAAACACCGCCTTGCGGGACGCCACGGCCCGTGTAGTGGTCGGAGGTCGGGCCATCTTCAGTGTGTACAAAAAAGAATCTTCGTGTCAGGTAGCTTCGGATCCATCGAAATATTCGCCCTCCAAGTTCAAGTAACAGAAGCGTGTCATAAGCACCTTTCACATCAAGAAAGAAACGGTGTCATAAGCACCTTTCACATCAACAAAGAGCGCAACTGCTAGTCGTTTCCTGCATTTCTGCTGATTTACTGATGACACCAGATCGATGACGTTGTCAATCGACGCAGTGCTAAAATGACTAGCTTCTTCCAGTTTTGTGCCTATTTGCTTCAGTCCTCGTGTTTATCTGTTATGTCTATGAAATTCTGAATGGGGAACAAGTCAACCTGTCTATTTGTGTACATATAGTGACTAGCAATTCAAAGGAACCATTAATTTCTGAAGAACAGCTGTTTCGTTGAACGAGATGGTAACACTACATTTTTATTTTTAATTCCTGCTATATCATCTGTGTAAGAGGAGTGCCAAGCACACATGGATGTGCACAGGCAGAAGTGCATGTGCATAAACGTTGTTATTTAGCGGAAGACATGTCACTGCTGAATTTGTGGTGGTTGTGCTCGATATTAGGACACGCCTTAGGCATTCGCTTTAACGCATGTGTGATGTTTAACAATAACGGGTAATTAGTAAGATTGTAGGTAGTCT
This sequence comes from Rhipicephalus appendiculatus, assembly GCA_030522465.1. NCBI lineage: Eukaryota > Metazoa > Arthropoda > Arachnida > Ixodida > Ixodidae > Rhipicephalus > Rhipicephalus appendiculatus. The sequence continues at coordinate 101,115 of JALIZH010011670.1, read as the reverse complement.
CCGAGTGTGAAAGCAACTAAATACTCTTGCCTATACGTTAGAACTTCCTTTTGAAGGGGGTTTTGTGTGGTATCTGTGATGCAAGTTAAGAGCCGAGCCCAAAACTCCCTAAAGGGCGCAAACCCGTTTGCTGTGCAGTTCGCCTAAGTGATACTTTTACGGTCTTGTCACTTTGAAGAACTTCTTGTCGTGCACAGTATTACTCACTATTAACGGGGAGAAACGGGATGACCGGGCTCATTGGAAAATGAAGTACGTCTGTGAACCGAAGGTTTAACGAATAGACAACCACTGTATATTTCGAGATTGCGCGCTGCCTTTTCGAGTCAACCATTTGTTGTGAGAGCAGCGGAGCATGTTAGCTTAATACACCACAGTTTAAATACAGTCCCGTGAGCAGTAGAAGTGTTTTATTCAGCTGATGGCGGTAGATTTCCCGTCGCCACTCAATGTAAACTGATTTGAGCTGCGTGTTTGCACAGAGCGTTTACATTGGCCTTGCATGAAACACACGGTGAATATTTAGCAGGCTGAGGTGTTGCGCTGCTAGTATTGAGGTCGTGGGCTCGCTTCCTGCTTACGGAAGCTGTATTTTAACGGGAGCGATTTGCAGTAACACCGGCGTACTTAGATTTAGGTGCATGTTAAAAAAACCAAGGTGGCCAAAATTAACCTGAAGTCTCCCACCACGGTGTGCCTCATAATGATATCGTGGTTTCAGCACGTAAAATATTATACTGAAAAAGAACCAAGGCTGCAGTAAAATGTTCGATGGTTTCGTGAAATCAGACGCGGCTATCAAAGGCAAATCCCGTCGTAACCATACACATGCGTGATCCTAGTGGATATTGTATAGTATAATAATGACCAAGTGAGCTGTCAAAACAACCGAAACGACATTCGACTCTGTGAGCGCGATCAGGCGTCGATATTATCTGAAATGAAACACGCCGCTGCAACAAACATGCATGGTCGAAGTGGGCATAACAGATTCTTTTGCGCGCATCATTATGCTGTCAAAGGGAGCTGTAAAAAATCCCAAGTGACATTAAACTTAGGATACGACGTTATCACCCAATGCAAACCTCGGCGAAAGTGAAACTCCCAGGAAACTGAACAGTGCGCATTGCAGTGCTGCCAGCGACTCCATACTGAGCTCATAATAATTTTGAAACCACTCGACAAACTTGGCATGCAAGCAATCGACAGCCGAGCGCTACACAAACGCACCCGAAAACATAGTGGTTGTCTGTTTACAGCAGACACGACTACCACAATGATTGTGCGTTTTACCCGCAACATAAATATAGAATTAGCGCAGTCACCTCCCTAGTCATGTCATAGAAATGTGGCCGTTCACCATCGGCACGCTAGTAGCGCACGCTGACCGCCATCGCCCTTGACGATCTGCTAGGTTTCGCAAAAGTTGTCGATCAACCGCTCTTCTCTGATAAGATTCACACCGCGAAAATGCTTTTTTTTCACCTCTGACATATTGGTAAACCTTCGGAGCAAGCCACACGTGAGGCTGCACGTGCAAGGCGAGCAGACGACAGCGCGTGCATGGCGCGTGAACGTGCTGACAGAGCGCAGTCGAAAAGCGGCAGAGGGGGGGGGGGGGGGAGAGGGGATGGACGAGCGACTGGTTTTAGCAGGAAAGGCGGCGAAACGCACACGCCGCAGCGCCACACGGCCGAGCTTGGGAGGCCTATATGAGAAAAAATTGGCCGCGTATCTGCGTGCTTCGCTGCAAATGTCGTCGAAAGACGATAGTCTTGTGCCGGCCGTACTACTATGTTTTGCCTTGCCTCAGACAGCGCCTACTCTACGTTGAATTGGCTGCATCTGGCTGGCATTGATAAAACACTAGGGTCTTTAGAATTGCGCACCTATGTATTTTCTAATAACAGGACACACGCCCTGACACTAACATATTAATGTTGCGCTTTAAGTATGCGTAGTATTTGCTTTTTGATCGAATATGTTCACAAGTATGAATGCTAACACCAGTTCAAGATGGCTGGGTGTTCAGAAAGTGGTTAAACTTTGGCCGAGCAGCTGAATCAGGTTACGGACAGACAGACAGACAGCCAGACCAAAACTTTTGCGTTCAAGTATCCCAAGAAAGACTATCGTCTTTAAAAGTAGGGGTCCGAGAACCGTACTCTCGGAAACCCCGGATGCAACGGGTTCGAGGGGAGATGGAGGATTGTTCACTAACGTAGACAAATTGTGGAAGGTTACACAGAAAATTACGTATCCATTCAAAAACAAGATAATCAAGGTTTATGTGTGAAAGTTTTATGAATAGGCGATCATGGGGTGCCTTATGAAAAGCTTTTAAGAAGTCCAACATAGCGCGTCAGCAGGGGTGTTAGTATCCATGCTAGAACTAGTGTCGTTAATGAAGAGGTCAGTTGAGATTCACAGGAAAGGCGCCTATGGAAGTCATGCTGACTGGGTTGAAAGAAATGAACAGAAGTAAGGAACTTCGCAATATCTTAATGAAGAATGCATTGGATTAGTTTTGAACATACACTCGTTAGTGAGATGGGATGATAGTTTTTCGGTGATGGCGGGTTACTCTTTTTTCGCACTGGGATGACCTTTCTCACCTTCCAATCATGTGGGACGGTACTTGTAGAAAGCGATTGCTGAATATGCGCGAGAACGACACTGGCGATTTGCTTAAGTTTTTTTGTTTTACTATCTTGGTGTTGATTCCGTCTATGCCAGCTGACGATGACATCTTTAGGCTGTCGATTCAGGCAGCAATACCAGCAGCCTCAAAGGTGATTTCCAGCATTACCAGACATTGTATTGGGGACAAGTAGGGCGATTCGCCATCAGGCTCTTCGGTGAAGACCGAACGAAAAAAAAGTCACACTTTCTCAAAAATTCACAACTTTCTCAAAAAGAAATAGATTTCTTGAAATAAGGTATGATAACTTAGATATATTCACTGGCATGTGTTTGACGTAGAAGGTGACGTTCCACTTTGTTTCGTGTGTCGATCTTATTGATTGGATGTGCTTCCTTTATTTTTCTTTTTTTCTTTTTGGGTCATACATAAGAAAGGTGCGGAACGAAAAATAAACAGTTGTTAGTACGCGCTTCACCCTGTGTAGTTCGTCCAGTTCCTGGCAGCGCGAACAAGCCATGTGTCACAGTTTCGCCACTAGGGCGAATCAATGAATGCGATAGCGAGAAATTAGTTTGTCACACGAAGAATGACAAGCAGCTGGATACTTGCAACGCGCCGCCGCGGCACAAAAAAGGACGCTCGAAAAGGATGCACAGGTATACACAGGACAAGCGTGAACTAACTGGCGCAGTTACGTGCTTGTATTTGAGCAACGCGCTGCGAGTGTCCACAATGCAGAAGCCGACGCTGTTGTTGTTGCTGCCTCTGACATGGCTCATACACACTCAGGGGGGATTACCCAAATTGATTATATAAATATATGACTTTGCGACGCTGTTTGATACTTCTTTTTCTTTTGAACTGCGGCGCGTGGAATGACCCATCTGCGTCTCCTGCCACGCGGTGGCGTCTGACGCCAAGTGTGCCCGGTGCTCTTTTTTTCCTTCTACATCACGAGTGGTACAGAAGGGAGCCACTTTTTCATGCGCATCTCAAGGGCAGTTTTCAATTTGAAAGAAACTGTAAAAGTGTTGCGTGATAGAAAACACGCTCAAGCTGTTCAGAGATCTGCGTACCGCGAGTGGCAAATGGTGAATATGAATAGCTCGCCGTTATATCGCTGGCACGAGCATATACACATACATATACATATCCAGGACATGACTGCGTCGACAGACGGTGACGGCGAAAATCAGCCGAGAGCGTCCATATAATTGCTATCGCAATAAAATAGTGTTCATCCCACTTGCAGTATCATGAACTTGAATGGGTTGATTAGTTTCGTCACACAGTCGTAACTTTTTAGATGCGCTTGGGTTGATAAATTTCCAGAACTGCTTCGGGTCACAGTTTAGCATTTTGGTTAACGTTGAAGAAAAAGAAGCTGCATTTGGATTTTGCGGCAAGTGAATCGAAGCTTTTGGTGGCGCGGTACTTTTCCCACGCATGCACTGTGTTTAATCATTTATCAAACCAGTAATGTCATTTATTTTTATTTTTTAGGTGCTTTAGTGCCGCACTAAATCATGGGGTCTATGGTCGCCCTGTTACCGTTACAGTGCATATGTAAGTACGGATGAGATCATGCACGCTGTTTTTGAAGACACCAGTTTGTTTCTCCTGGGCGCTGTGAAAAGTTTTCACAAAACCAGCTATTGAAGCTTGCAACATCCTAGTTAATATCTACGTAGTCGCTTTTATGGTAAAGTGTTATTTTCTTCTTTGCGGTTTTTGGTTTTGGCGAGTGAAACTGTGGTGGAGCATTTATTATAACCTGGTCACTTAGCCCAGCCAAGTACGAGACAGACAGAAGCTGTTCTGGGTGCGACGTTAGTAAATGCTCGAAGGTACTTGATGAGTGATTAGTGTTCCTCGCAGGAGCGCAAACGAGTTGTCAAAGTCCGAATGTTAAGCAGAAATTAACGAAATCAGTCTGCGTGCTACATTTGGAGAAATTCAATGACAAGTCAGACCAGGTTGTTCCGGGAAAGTTGAAGTCTCCAAGGAGTATAATAGGTACATTAGGATAAGAGCCACTAAGCGAATTCAAAACGCCATGATATTCATGGACAAACAACACACTGTGCGTCTGGCGTGCGGCAGCACACACCGGTAATAGCACGGCGTTAAATCACTTTGCAGGATACAAAAATACAAACAGTACCTCTGAACTACTGGAAATTTCTATAATGCTGCGTAAGAACTTGCTTTGAGTGGCTATGAGCACTCCGCCGCCCCGCCTACCAAAGCGGTCGCATCGAGAGATATCAAAAGCAGGAAAATAGAATGCTAAATCAGGGTAAGAAATTGACTCATTCAACCAAGAACACGGAAAGGCGAGCTAGCTCGTACTGATTCATTTTTATATAATAGAAGACTAAAAGCTTTATTGCTTGAAAATAAAATATATACCTAAACGCGACCCAACACCCGAACATGCGCAATGCGGACAAAGCAAAACAAAAACCAGAAGATGAATACGCACGCGCCCCTTTCAACACCCCCTCCCCCACTTCCGATCAGCTACATCCTTTCCTCGAGTCATTTTACTAATTTGGCCGATATGGCCAAAGGTGGATGGCTTATGCTTAGGGACGTCCTAGTCTAAATGTGATAAGTTTCCGCCAGTTCCCGTGTGGTGCGATCGCGGTGTTTGTATAATATATCTCCGATGCAGCGAACTGGGCTTTACATCGGCACTCAGCACTGTGTGTGGCCAAGTGCGTTAGTGGTCTTCCCTGCAAGGAAGATTGGTGCTCCCTTAGGCGTACGTTCATACGTCGGCCTGTCTGGCCAACGCAGACACGTCGACACAACAGAGGGACGCAATACACAACATTGGTCCTAGAAGACACTAAGCTTACTCTGTGGATAATAGTGCAACCACGTGGCGCAACGTTGTCAGGCCTGTTGCCGACCGTAAAACATACCCTACTTAACTTGCTACTAGCGGAAAAAACCACATTGAGCCCAAATCGTGAGCTGTCTTCTCCCGCCGATGTGACAGCGAGTGCACATATGGCATAACTGACACTTTGTGGTTTTGATCCAGACTCTGGCTGCGATCATCAAGGCCTTTTATCTGCTTGATACAACGTTGGCAGGCGGCTGGCATCACCGACACAGCAAAGGCTGTATTTTTTAGGCGATCTACCTGTTCATTAAAGCCGCGCAGAGCAAAATGTCGACATGACCTATTGCCGGCCGATTTAAGGCACGACAGAGCTATTCCGTTCTTCACTAGCTTTGAGTGGAAGGAACGGGTAGCTGAAGAGTGGTTTGGCCAGTTAGGTCGATGTGTGCACATGCCTGAGGGAGCACCAGTCTTCCTTGCAAGAAAGACCACTAACCGACTTGGCCATGCACTGTGCTGAGTGTCGATGCGAAGCACTGTTCGCTGCGACAGAGATCTTATACAAAAAATTAGGCAGATCCCAAGTACCATGAGAACCGATGTTATGCGAAGCATGCGGAGGCCGGGTGACTGGATTGTAATTTTTTTATTGAGCGAAACGTTACGAAATGACGTTAGAGATACGTACAAATGTTGTGCGCACCGACATACGTTGAACAGTCGCATATATGTTTCATATAACCAGTTGTTTACAGTTCCCTTATGATGCCAAGAGCAACATGGCTATCACCAACAACAGAAGCGGTAAGCTGATATGTAGCACTTGTGCTTGCCAGCATGGTATCCCTCGCTTGCGCTACGTAGACCAACTACAGTACATGGCGCTTAGACATACAATTGGCGTTAACCCGACATAACGCCTGCCTCATAGGAGCACGTATGCAATGTTTATAAAATTAGATAGGCAGCACTGCAACCACAATTGGTTTCGCCAACATTACGCCTGCATAGGGTCTTTTTCTAAAGCAGTTCCGAGACCTGGCGTAGCGCTGTGGCAGAATACTTGATTGCCACGCAGATTGCCTGGGTTCGACTCCTGCTGGGACCCTGATATTTATTATTTGCATTTGTGGGGTCAATGCTGCCGACGTCAGCTTTTTCTTAACGCTCTCGAATTTTAATTACTAATGTATGTCCTCGCCGTTCCTGGGTAGGTATAAATTGTGAAACACCTGTGGCGCATACCCACATACCGTGGTCCGTGGTATACGGGTATGTGCCACACGTGTCTGCAGGAAAGAGTTTCACGACGTACGCGACAGGATTTTCACGTTATTCATGTGATGACCAGCCAGACATATTCGGCAATACCATTTTACCCTCCGATACAAACTTTGGTCTACCCAAAGTTAAGGAGGTCATCACGGGAGCACCCAGACGTAGGCGGCTAGATAGATAGATAGATTGATAGATAGATACGTAGATAGAAACGCAAACGTCCTTACAGTACGCTAAGAAATGCTTCGCATTTAAAACCGCCAGGCTTGCGCTCAACGCGTAGCACAGTCACAGTGAAAGCTTCGAGAGCGTCATTTCTAAAAAAACTTGTGGCTACTAATACAAGTACGCTTGCAAGGTACCCACTACTCCATTAAATGATTCGGTGGCTGATGACGGCGAAGGATTTTGGCTGAGCGCTTTGTAATGGTTTGGAAGCATTCAACGACCCCATCGTAATGCAATTAATATTGTGTGATGCCTGGTTACACAATTCGCATTCTTTGAAGCCTGTTTGTTGTTTTGCTGTTCTACCACGTTATATTGCGCATGTTAACGCGGTTCCTTTCCGACATAATGTTGTATAGGGTTCTTGTGCGCAAGGCTTTCGAGCACAGGCGTGGCTCAGTGGTAGAACACTGGGCTGGCACGGAGCGGACCCAGGTTCGGACCCCGTTTCATCCTGGGCATTTTTTTTCTTATTTAGTTTTTTTTCTTATTTCGTGCGATAGCGGTTACGGACACCGGCGGCGGCGGCGGCAGTGGAACACTACGGCACCCTTGTTGGGATCTCATAACAGCTTTCGCTGTAAAAGACACCGCGATCGCACCACACAGGAACTGGCTGAAACTTATTACATTTACACCAGGCCGTACTTATGCAATAGTCATCCATCTTTGGCCATATTCGCCGAAGTAAAACTACTCGAGGAGAGGATGTAGCTGATTGGGGGGCGGCGGCAAGGGATGAAGGGGGCGTGCGCGTACTACTCTTCTGGTTTCTGTTTTGCTTTGTCCATGGCGCGCATGTGCGGTTGTTGGGTTGGTTTAGGTATATATTTTCTTTTCAAGCAATAAAGCTTTTAGTTGTGAGTAAGCGCCCGTGTCGTTGCCTTTCTTACCTTTGCCTTCGTAGGGCTTCTATTATTTTTAAGAATGATTTAGTTTAGGTTGGTGTGACTAAATTACACTCGTTAGTTTCTATTATGTATAGTATTTGGTGTCGTTTATGTGTAAAACTTTTCATATTACTCTAGATGAGTTGAATGGAAAAAGAGTTAGCGGTAGAACGTAAAGAAGTGCACGACCGCCGTGATATCTAGATTGTGATGCAGATCGCAGATGGTGAAGTGAACTCGGGGTTAGCTATGATGGTCGTGTTAGGACGCTTTTCGAGATTTCTTCGTACACATACGTGACGCCAACGATGACTCTCTTGATATAGCAAATGTTTATGGGCGTGCTTTTAAATGCGAAGCATTTCTTAGCGAACTTCGGCGACTTTGAGCGTATCTATCTATCTATCTAGCCGCCTACGACTTAGGGCTCTCCTGGCCGTATCGTTAATGGGATTTATACTAAAATTGGTATGGCTTAACATATCTGTATGACGAACATGAATGAGTGGTCATATCATGTAAATCATGACTAACTTGTCATGAAAAGTATGATCTACACGTCATGGTCGTAGTGCTCCTGCGGCCGTTTTCTTAACTTGATATATCCAAAAATTGGTACGATGTGACATTTCTGCATGACCAACATAAATGACAGGTGGTAATATGAAAATCATGACGTGCATGTCATGTACAACATGATTTATATGCCACGCTCATGGTGCGCTGACGGCCGTTTCGCTAGCTTGACATACACCAAATTTAGTATTGCGTGACGTGGCTGTATGACGAACATGAATGACAAGTGGTAATATGGAAATCATGACATGTCATGAGTGACATGACTTGCATGCCACGCTCATAACACGCTCGCGGCCGTTTCGCTAGCTTGATATGCACCAAAATTTGGATTGCGTGACGTGACTGTATGACGAACATAAGTGGCAGGTGGTAGCATGAAAATCTTCGCATGCATGTCATCTACAACGCCATTTACATGTCACGCTCATGGTGCGCTTGCGTGTAGTACGCTAGCTTGATATAAACCAAAATTGGTATTGCGCGACGTGACTGTATGACGAACAGAAATGACAGGTCCTAACATGTAAATAATGACATGCGTATTATGTATAGCATGATTTGCTCCTTGCTGGCTGCTTCGCATTACATCGATTACCACTGTGCGTGGGATCTGCCGGATTTTTTTTGCTTTGGCAACTTCAGCCAATTTTTTTTAGCAATATGCGCGTGAAATGTTTTCTAACTTGTTATGCACCCACTACGCGGTCTCAAGGGAATACGCGCAGTAACGTGTGTGCTTTTTGTAATGGGTGGCCGGCTTGAAACCACTATGTCGTTATGCGGGCCACGAGCCTGAATGAAACTTTGTAAATAGTGTACTCTACGTGTGTGTGTGGGGGGGGGGGGGGTGTTATGTGCCTATCAGTGTATATATCATAATCATCACCCAGCCCCTGGAGTAGCATGTCAGGCGAAAAGCCAGGCAAATATCTCCAGCTCTTCATTAAAATATTTTTCTCTCTCTCTCTATGTCATTATGATTTTCACATGTTCTGACGCCCGATGGGAAGGTACGCTTGTACCACATAATATTACTGCGTTATTACATGTTGTATTGTGACACCTGTATACAGGAGACGTGTGTTTGTAAAGCATGAAAGTTATTTTCACTCCATTTCCAAGCAGAGGAAGTTGTTTTCACTGTATCTCCAAGCAGACGCGTGGCTGTGTGGTAGAGCACCCGCTTGCCACGCACACGGCCTGGGTTCGATCCTACTTTGGACTCGGCAATAAAGTACGTTGCTGGGCGAGTTGGTGCGTTGTCACAAATTAAAAGTAGAGCGTGATAGACTGGACAAAGAAGACAAGAGTGCCCGTCCCGTCTACTTGTCTTCTTTGTCCAGTCTTTCGCGCTCTACTTTTAATTCGGACTCGACAATTTTTATTATTTATTTTATTTGAATCTTTCATGATTTTTTGGTCAAGTACAAGATGACGATTATTTGCTCACAACCGACGACTCCGATGCCGACTCCAGGATCTCTACGAAACGAGCTCATTAACACTATTGCGTTAAAAGCTGCTCACGTGACTCGACTGCACTCATCGCGGCTTCGCGACGCCTCTCGAATAGTGCGGAATCCGCAAACTGTGAAATGGCGTGGTCCGTGGCTGGGCTGTCGACGCTGCGTCGCATTTCCAAAGACGGTAGCACCACGCTTTCGCGGGCAGCACACGGTTGACCTGCGAAGCAGGGCAGAAGATAGGCCATCTTGATCTTCTGCATAAGAAACAGGCGGGGTGGGTAAGCGTTGTCCATCGAAGCGTTATTGCCAAATATATAGGCCTCTGGCGTTTTGCCCTCATCGAAATGGGACGACCACAGCGAGGATCGTATCCACGACTTTCGGGTCAGCAGCGAAGCATCGTAGCTTCTGGAGCACTGCGGTGGCACCCTTTCCGTCTCGTTCGAATGTTTACATCATTCCTAAAATGAACCACAGCAAAACTTTGCCAGCCACACTGTCCATGGTGCAGCAGCTTCTGTGTTCAAGTTCACGAAAAGCAGACAAATACAAAGCAATTAGAATTATTTCCCTTTATTTTCTGACATTTACCAAAGATTTTCACTGCACAAGATGTGGTCGAGAAAGGCCTAAAGGATGGTACAAAACGTTTTCTTTAATCAGAGGCTTTTTTAACGCATTATCCGATTTGAAAAAATAGGGGAACCTACGCAACTTCCGTAGTTATTACAGCGTCTTGTACAATGGCGTGGCGGTAGCTAAGTGAGAAATATCGGCTCTATGCCGCAAAAATGGCTATGTCTACATTGTTGCCCTTTGTAAGAGGCACCTTCGTTCCATATCACTTAGTGCATCATGATCGTTTTTGCTGTTGCTGCTGTTGTCGTCGTCGTTGCTCTGCCTCTCTCCGTCGTTGTTCTTCTTGTCGTCGTCGTTGCTCTGCCTCTCTCCGTCGTCGCTCTTCCTGTCGTCGCCGTTCTTCTTGCGCGCGCTGTCTTGCTTGTACGGTAAGCGCTGACTGAAAATTTTTGGCTTGTTGTCGCGACATAGTGTAGCCAGTGCCTTTTTGAGCACCTGGATGAGGACCAGAGCTTCCCCACATTGGCCGAGGAGGCATAGGTTCAGCGAGTGCCGAAGATGGAATTTCATGATCAGCTATGAAGACAATAATTGCCATGAAAAGGATTGCAGAGCCTAATCTCTTAACCATCGCCATGCTTATGAACATACGCACATCTGACTGAGCGTCTCTATATTTGAAACTCTTTATATACGCGATAATACGCGGAATGCACAAGCGTAGCCACCCCCTATTATTTCATATTTCTGTGATATCTTTTTTGTCTTTGTGTTAACATTTATGTTTATGATATTCAGCAGAATACACTTTACCGTTTTTATATTCTTTAACAACGTAAGTTTTCTCGTGCATGCCTATTCCTGGAAAGAAGATATTGAGCGTTTACAATAAGTTGAAATCAAAGACTTGCATTCAATGCCGCGCCAGGCCTTGGGCTTGTTGTTACAATAGTTCTACGAACTTTGTCCTCGCGAAAACTTGGCATAAATTTAACAAGCTGATTGCGCTAGTTCACCTACCGTCTCGCCTACATATATAATTAATAAGTTTATTCAGTAGCTTTCCGTTGGTCTATGCTTTTCTATTGCCTATTCAAACGTTCAGCCGCGTTTCATTCTCCTTGCGCGTAAGACACCTTCAGCATTCGTATGCAGCCCTGAATATAAGCTGCTTTTTCAGACAGAGTTTAGCAGTGTGTGACCGCGCCTACACGCAGTATGATTCACTATGGCGTGCATCATCGTCGCACGCCATAGTGGTTAACCATCACAAACGAAGATTACCCCTTATTAAAACTAACATTGAGGTTTTAGTTAATTCTTCATGATATATAATGCATTCCTCATGTGTCACCATACAGGTTTTATAATTCTCTTGCAATACGTCATTAAGCATGAAGTTTCTATGAAAGACTGAAATGGCTTTGAAGTACTAATTCTTGGTGTCAAATGTTTTTTTTTTTATGTACAATTTATATGAAGTGCCAATTCTTTATGTTTAACGCCTAATGTCGAACACATTGTCACAAAATTGTGTAAAGAGCCTTTAAGCCGTACAATTATATTATTGCACATCTTCAAGCTTGTATTTAGTTTTCTAGTTGTACCCTTACCAAAAACTATTGCTACGTACCTTTAAACTTCTGAATCCATACAAGACCGAAAGTGATCATAAAGCACATCTCCATTCGTTTACGACCCAGACTTCGGATATTAATTACGATAACAGGCATTATCAAGTTGCCGAATATCGCTGTTCAATTATTCCAAAGGTCAACCCTTGATGGCAACAGCAATGCATCATGCGTAGTAAGCTTGCTAGTTTCAATGATTACCAAAGTTCGTTTGAACCTTTCACGGTCAATGACGTACATGCACATCTTCCGGGAACACCTTCAAGATAAAAAAGCAACGACATACATGTATGTCGTTGCTTCTATGTTTGAAAACTGCACCTACCTCGATCATTTCTCTAGCTTGGCATGTGGTGTCACATTGAGGGAATACATGAAATTTCTTTCTTGCGCTAATGCCTCTCCGCGTTTGATTATTTTGTTTGTGCTTTACAACAGCGGTGCGCCGGCTATCGCTTGCGCATCCGGACGAGCATGGCGGCTGGCTTCGGTTTCATCCTTTGGGTGGTTGCCGCTTCTTGCAGGCGCAAAATTGATGGCTATCTGGTTCAGAAAGTCTTAAAGGGGGATCGCTTTTTTACTCTGTCGTTTATTGCTCCCCAGGGCGTGATTACCCCTGTTTCCGTGAAGGCGCTGGCGTACACAAACAATACCGCTGCGGCTGTACTTCCTGTTTTGGGAATTCACAAAAAACGCTCTTGTCTCGTTGGTGATAAGGCGAAGAATTATTGGCTCCTCACTTGTTGTTGCTTTGTAGAAGCGCGCAAAACCCTATAGTTTTCTTCAGTGCGCTCGGTCCCGCAATTTGCTTGGGCTAGGAAGTGCGCGCCGGTTTCTCTGCTGGAAGAGAGTCGAGCGGCGATTCCTCCGATTCGCCGCTCTACTGCTGAATCACCATGATGCAGTGGATGTAAGAACCTCATATCAGAAGTTGCTTTCGGGTTCTAAGTTCACAATGTACACAGTAAGGGTTATGGAGGCAGCGGAAGCAACCTCGTCAGGTACGTATGCTGTTACACCTGTAAAAACGTCCTCGCTGCAATACGCGCCAGTCGTAATTGGCATGCAGCTTGCGAAAGAGTGAAACGATGTATTGTTGAGCACATTACAAGTTAAGCATAAAGTTTTCGGAAAGCTCATCATTTCAAGATGCATAGCTTAAGAATGAGTACGTTTGCCGCGTAGTTTCGTGGAACGTATTTTTTTGCTCCAAGAGCGCTCTTGCAATATTATGTCTTGCACACACAAGCGTGCTATCAGAGAGTATCACTTGCAGTATTGTTCACCGATTCCTTTGGGAAAGCTATCTGCGTGACTTTAAACATTTAACGATGATGTTTTACAAGCTAAACTGTCCTACTCTCACTTCAGCCAATACTGAAATGGGCGGAGTTGTATTGTCACTTATTAAATGTATGCATTTAGACCTTGCGCTACGCCTCTATCTGCAACTTAGAGGGCATTAGTGCGTGTACGTTTACTTACGTGTCGAACACATGCATTTTGTGCAGCATGCCTTTTGTCCAAAGAAATTTGGGGACACCCAACACTGGAATGAAGGCACGAAGTTCTGGCCAGCTGTTCAGGAACACCCTACCATTTAGTGTCTTTTGAAAACGAAAGCATGTACTTTTGATGGCGTGAATGTAATTAAAAACACTAAAGCTGACTACTTCGTGGAAAGTGGCAAAGCATGCTGCTTACTTGTGTTTGAAATCACAACAATGCACTACATTTTCGTAAAAGGTGCTGAAAGGTATTAAGCGCACCGCCACACAAAGCTTGCGTCTGCCTTCAAACCCCCCTGCGTGTCACGCATATTGGTTTCGTAAAATGGAATATGTGGACATAACAATAGAATCCACGCACTTAGTGTACTTACTCGCGCATTTTCACTGGCTTCATGGTTCTTCATTTCAATTGCAATTATCCCTTCGGAACAAAGCTGAAAACACCGCACCGGCACGATTTCCGTGGAGCATTGTAATCGTCGCAGACAGCGCAAAGTAATATCCTCCCGCGCTGCTTGTTTTGGCATGAAAAGACGACACAGTAGTGACCAGACGAGCTCTTACTCGCGGAAGCAGCGTGAGCAGGTACTTTTTGCACTTAAAAGCCCCCAGAGCTGCAGCTTGCTACTTGGCACAACCCGCACGCGCCTTGCCAGCCCAGCGTGTGGGTGCCAGAGTATACGCTCGGCTCGCAAGCAGACTGGTTGCGAGACTGGCGCTCTCTGGCATGTACAAGGTGTGTGACATACGCCTGCCCATAGACTATTTTCCATGAGACATATGGGCTCCGCCATCTTGGGCTGTTAACCCGATGTTTTCTCGTTTGTGTATATCGCGAAGTGAATTCATAAGGCCATGAAACGTATGCACCAACCCAAACGTTTTCATGCGCATGCGTCTACCGTAACACTGTTCGTTTAGTTATTAAAGATGCAAAACACAGAGGTTAACAGCCCAATATGGCTGAACTCAGACCGATCCGTAAAATTGCCTATAGACAGGCCCGTACAGGCGAACAGCTAAATGCGCCTCTGCACGCGATGAATGCAGGAGACAGAATATATTCGTTAATGCGCGTGTATTAGGCACCCGCGGTGCCGGCGCTAAATGCGGGAGCGCGCTGAGTGAAACGGTCGGGCTACGTGGCACTGTAAGCGACAGTGGGGTAGGGTGCCTTGATTCGCAAGCGCTCCGCTGAGCGTGAGGACAGCCGCGTCGTCTACTACAAGGGCCGCCATTGCGTCTCCCACCGCAGCTCTGCAGCATACGAAACGCGCTACACAACGCGCTTGCGGTGCACGGATAGGCCCGGAAATAAGTGCACGCTAGCGAGCTTTTCTTTTTTTCTTTTTGAAGCTTGGACATCTTTTAGAGATGATGTTGCCTAAATGCATGCTTTTTAAGGGAGCACGTAATTCATGTAAGCTGACGGTCTGTGCATGTGTTATGCGCTAGGGGTAGACGTTGACTCTGTACGTTGAAATATACTCTGCCGCTTCCTTACGCCGGAAACAACAGATTTAAGTGTAAGGCCTTTCTTAATTTCCTCGAGAACTATGCATTCGAAATACACAAATAATCGCTGAAAGTATTTATATACATGACAGCAGCAGAAAATTTTTTGCTTCGTATTTTTTTGTCTTTTATAAATGAGAGTAACACGAGGTCCACAAGAATCTATATTTAAAGTGTATTCCATAGAACCACAGCTGTCTATGTGAGCTACGTTGTCTCGTGACTCAGTAGCGCAATGTTTTTGGGATAAGTGGTGTTGAAAGGTCCGGCGCAAAAAGTTAATATCTCCTAAAGCCCGTGAATGGATGTCTATACAACTCTGGAAACGAAGCAGTATGATAGCGGCTCATTCGCAAAACATCGCATCGTCCAAGTAGCCTCAGGCAGCATCCTATATTCCAAAGGAAATTTTACATTTCACTTCTGGTTCTAGTCCCTTGCTTGTGGTCTCAGCAATACATGCACCACGCATTATTAAGGTTCGCAATCGGTATGAACGCTCTGCTTAGTTTTCATGCAAATAAATGTTATTATTTGCACTTTCTTATAAGAAAGCGTAGCAGTATATATATATTTTTAGCGGGACGTCAGTTGGAAAGGTGGATAAAACTGTCTGGTGGGTAGACAAACTTACGTAGTATTGCGTTACAATGTGCACTACCAGAAGGTAAACTTGATCACTGTGTGATCAGTAATTACACAGCCCGAACGGCATCACATTACATTCGAAAAGTCCGTCTGGTGTTACGAATGCCGTTTTTTCCTTATCTTCTTTGTGCATTGGTATCTGCCAATATCCTGACCTCAAATCGACAGACGGAAAGTAAGAAGCCGATGAAAGGCAATCTATAGCATCATCCGTCCGTGGAAGGGGATATACGTCCTTTTTGGTGATGGCGTTGAGGCGATGGTAATCAACGCAAAAATTGACGGACACTTTGTACATTCCAAAGTGTGTTCGGCGAAAGCGTGTGGCCATTCCACTGATTATGCCATGTATTTTTTTCTTTTACACTCTAGGTGGGATAACACACAAACCGAATGAGTGCGTGTTTTTCTTTTTTAATTTTTTACCGCGAAACGCAGCGCGACGCGAAACTCATCTTCCTCCGTTCGCATGCGTTAGTATTTTCTCGCGCTTTGCGCATCGTGCAAACGCCATCCGCGTTCCAGCTCTTAAATTGACGGACCCTTTGTAAATTCGAAAGTGTATTCCGTGAACGCCTGGGTCCATTTCGAAGGCGTCGGTCAGAATGATTGCAAACTCTGGGCACAGCGACGTTACGCAAGCAAAGCGCGAGCGCTATAGAGTCCGACGCGACCGGCGTTCGTTTGCGCATCCCGGCGGCCACCTGGCTCCGTGCCAGAGCTCGGATGCACGGACGGACGGACGGACGGACGGACGGACGGATGGATGGACGGACGGACGGACGGTCGGACAGACAGACAGACGGACGGACGGACAGACGGATGGACGGACGTCGGACGGACACCAGACGGACGTGAGCATGAGACATTAAAGGCTTTCGCCTTAAAGATTACACCATCTCCCGCTAAAGGTAACCATGTGTAGATGCGAAGCAGCGGGCGCTAACTCTCACACTGGCGGCGGCGTTGACGCTGGCGCTTATCGCAGCGTTGCGCAGGAGAGAAAACTGGGGGAGGCGCAAAGCACGCAGTGATGGACCGGTGTTTCCTACTGGAACATCCCAATCGCTCCTAATGGGCAGAGACACAGAAGACTCGGACTGGACACAGAGACCCGCAGTCCGCTTTTAGTTAACGCGCACGCTGCGAATTTTTATCGTTCGACAACGCACAGGAGATATCTCCCACCGGCACTACTTTGCAGGTCAAGATCCAGTGCCATATATACGGGGTGGCCAGTGCACGGTTGTGCAGCGCGAGCAGTCGGTTTTTTCAACCAAGAAACTGGCTAGCAGACGCTGCCTGCGTCGGCGCCGTGAGGCGAGAGAGGGGGGAGCGTAGGAGAGGAGAGAGAGGGGAAGACGCGCATGCGCAGTGGGGGGTATGGACGCCGCGGGCAGAGATGCCTAGAGGAGAGAGGGGGAGCGTAGGAGGGGAGAGCGGTCCCCGCGTCCCACACCCCTCACAGCGCATGCCCGTCCCCTCCCCTATCCTCTCCTAGGCTCACTCCCTTTCTCTACTCTAGGAATCATCTACTCTACGGAGCGGCGCCCGCGTCCCACATCCATACAACGCATGCCCGTCCTCTCCCCCTCTGTCCTCTAGGAATCCTCTACTCTACGGAGCGGCCCCCGCGTCCCACACCTCCACAGTGCATGCGCGTCCCCTCCCCCTCTCTCCTGTAGGAATCCTCTACTCTACGGGAGCGGCTCCCGCGTCCCACATCCCTACAGCGCGTGCGCGTCCCACACCCCCACAGTGCATGCGCGTCCCCTCCCCCTCTATCCTGTAGGAATCATCTACTCTACTGAGCGGCCCCCGCGTCCCACACCCGCTACAGCGCATGCGCGTCCTCTCCCCTATCCTCTCCTACGCTCACCCCTATTCTCTACTCTAGGAATCCTGTACTCTACGGAGCGGCTCCCGCGTCCCACACCCCCACAGTGCATGCGCGTGCCCTCCCCTCTCTCCTGTAGGAATCATCTACTCTACGGAGCGGCTCCCGCGTCCCACACCCCTACAGCGCATGCACGTCCTCTCCCCCTCTCTCATCTCCTACGGTCCCCCCGTCCTGTCCTCTAGGAATCCTCTACGAAGCGGCGCGCACGACAGGTGGTGTGACAGCTGCATACTCCGCTGGGGGCGCCACGGTAGTTCCGCGGTATGAAAATAAAGGAGCACGCGCGCCTCATTCCTTCTCCTGTGCAGCGCCGCGAAAAACGCCGGGACCGCTGCCGTGAAATGAGAGCGGCGACGTTCCTCCCGCTCAAGCTGATTATCTCCCCGCTGTTTCGCATCCACACATGGTTCCCTTTAGCGGGAGATGGGGAAGTTTTTTTAACCAGGATTACTGGGGCTACCCACGGACTGCAGGATTTTTGGATAACGTTTTTCTGTAGCATGTCACGAACTTGTTCAGTGATAACCTTGCGCTCCGAAGGTGACACACGGTATGGCTTCTGTCGGATAGGTCGATTACATCCCGCATCAATGCGGTGCTGTATACGAGAAGGAGGAAATGATGGTCGATCTTCCTTCTGGGCAAAGTCGAACACTCCGGAGTGTTTCGTGAGAATACTCGCCAATTGACGACGCTGGTTTGTGCTTAGCGCTTTGTTGATCATAGCCATAATTGAGGAGTCTATGGCGTGCACATTATCAAAATTAGACTCATCCGGGGAATCGCGGCTCTCGGCAAGGTTGGCAAGAGAAAATACTTGCTGTTCACGAATGACCGCAAGCTTCAGAACCTCCGGCAGTATCGTGGCTTCTTCGTAATAGTTGATGGTCCATAAGCTAGTGCGCCCTTGAACAACTGACAGCGTACAATAAGGGATCACAACGTTCTTCATGCAACAGAGGTTAATGGGTTCTAGGGTAGCGTCAAATGTTTTGTCGGTTGTAGAAGAGCATGTCACTGGGACACACTTTGCTGACATCAGCGGGACAACGGTATCCATGCATACGCAAAGGGAACTTTCGTGACAAGGCTGATATTCTATAAACGCAGACGTAATGCTCGAATCTACGGTAATTTCTCCCGTTCGGCAATCAACATCGGCACCGCACAGCTTCAGGAAATCCAGGCCGAGTATTACGTCATGCGTAGCATGAGGTAGAACTGTGAACTCTGCGTTAAATACATGACCACCCAAGCTAACTTCTACACTGCACACACCAACAGGATGTAGGAGTTCACCACTCACTCCACGAAACGCATCGGTACGGTCCCAGCAGAATATCACACTTCGACCAAGGAGGCGTTTGAACGCGAAAGTCATAACTGAAATGGTCGCTCCCGTGTCCACTAAGGCCATAGTGTAAACGCTGTCTATCCACACAAACACGTTATTCTTGAACATACAAATTGACGGAGGTATTTCTGTCGAAATCGTAGGATGTCCAGTGACCTCACCTCCAACGACCGCGTCGACTAGTTTTCCGGAGGGGGCGACGGGTATCGGCGCCGAGGAGACGGCGACCGGCTTCCGCGAGGAGCAGGCGGTGGTGTCAAGCTGCGATCAGAGGCCGGAGAGGGGCTTCGCAGCATCCCTGGTCTTTGGTTGGCCGAGCTTCCTGTGAACACGTAGGCACTTGAAACACGAGGTCGATCAGATGTCGGTGGTCGGTCGTACCGCGGTGGCTGGCGGCGATGGCAGTACCTCGCAATGTGGCCCTCGACGCCGCAGCTGTAGCACACGGGCAGAGGACGTTCAAAGAAATGCTGTTGAGAACGCTCAGCCACGAAGGGTCGTCTCACCGAATGCGGAGGCTCAGCAGTCTGGACTGGAGCTGTCTGTCGCTGTGTGCCGCGACCGGAAAGAAAGCGTTGCCCATATTGTTGTTCAAAGGCGAATGTGTCTCGACGCGGACACATTCTTCCTGTTTCGGTGGGGTCCGCAACGCACACTGGTGGTGGCAAAGGAGCACATGGTGCTACTGGCGTCGAGTGGTGCGGAGAATAGGTAACTTCGTGTCGCCGCAGTTCTTCACGCACGATTTGCCGAATAGTTGAAGCAAGATCGGCGGGCGGACTCACATCTACGCTGGCGACAGTTGTGACATTAGCAAGTCGCCCGAACTTCGCTGCAATGCGACGTGTCTTCAGCGTCTCAAAGGTACGACAGTGGCGCAGAACATTCGAGACAGAGGTAAGATCTTCTCTACTTATTAGGAAGTTGTAAATATCTTCGGCGATACCTTTGAGAAGATGTCCGACCTTGTCTTCGTCCGACATCCGCGGGTTTATAATCTTGCAGAGCTTTGAGGACTTCCTAAATATATGTGGTGCAAGTCTCCGCAGGAGTCTGAGCTCTTTGCGCAAGTGTCCTCTCAGCGCGTTTCTTCTTGGTGTCACAATCGCCGAAACATTTCTTCATTTCTTCAACAAAGAGATCCCACATTGTTGAAGACTCTTCGTGATTCTCGTACCATATCAGAGCGGTTTCCGTCAGAAACAACGCTACATACTCGAGCTTGGAGACTGAGTTCCAGTGGTTGTATCGGCTCACCCTGTCGTAGTGCTTGAGCCACTCGTCCACACCTTCTCCTCCTCTTCCAGCGAACGGGCGTGGTTCCATGTAGTGGAAAATAGGTGCATCCGGTGTTGACCTACGCGTGGTTGCAGCTTGGCACAGAGTCTTGTCCATCGTTCTGGATCACGGTGAAAGTCGTCGGTAAGAGAACGGCAAGGCGGCGGCTCCGGTGAAATTCAAACGGTTGTGGCTGCCTGGTACGTCGACGTCGCGTACCCAGCACCTCCACCACTCTGTCACGTGCACGAACGGGGGTTTATTGAGACGCGACGCAGCGGTAGCCTCGGCGGCCTTGAGTTCGTACCGGGGTTGTCGCTACCCCACGGCACGTCTTCTTCCTCTTCGCCTCTCTCATCCCGAGACCCACTACCACTGGTGCACACACCCAAACTACGATTGTAACAATATGTTGAAAATATTTTCAGGAGATACTACGTCGACTAGTAAGAGAGCTAAAAAATTTGCGGCTGGAACATTGCCGCCATTTGAGCAAAAATTTATTTGCATGTTTTCTTGCTTCTTTCCTGAGCCTATCTAAGCCAGAAAATAATATCCGGTTTGAACGTGAACGAACAATGACAATAGAATTTTTACAACACACTGTGCTCTTTTACCATGGTGTAAGAATATTATAGGTGATGACTAGAGACCGGATTATAGGCAAATGCCTATTTTTTTCCCTTGCGTTCCTATCGCGTCACTTTGATATATTAGCATGAATTAGGGGTAAAGGAGGGCTTTTATAGTGTTTCATAGTGCCTATAAATGCCTATTTTTGGGGTTTGTGCCTAAATGTCTATAAGTGCCCATAAATGCCTATTTTCAAAATTGGTGCCTATATGAACGCTATTTAGCCTCAAATTTTGCTTTCTTGTACAGTTTGAGACCGTAATTCATGTTACCGGGCAAAATTGATGTTTCGGAACTTTATGGGGTGCAACAATCTAGTTCCGTAGTTCAACAGACATCCGCGAAGCAACCAGTAGCAGCAGTGAAATGGGACGCGCCGGCAGGGTTGCCAGGTACTCAGAGAGCAACCCGCCAAATTCAACCGCTATAATAGCCCAAAAGTAGCCAAGTGTTATTTATAAAATTAGCCCAAAGGAGCCAAAAAGAAAATTCATTATAGAAAAAGGTTTCTGTTTATTATTTTAATGCAGATAGAGTTTATAAATGAACAAAACAAAGAAATGAATCAAGAATAATAAATAAAAGCCAGATTAAAACAAGCAACACCTTCTGTAGAGAGTTACCCATATGACATGCATGTCTTCGAGTCTGCTGCTCCTCAATGCAAGAGCGGTTATCTGCTGCAGAGAGCAGAAACGGAAGTGAAATGCCGCCTTGCTTGCTGGCCTTTGTATTTTATTGTTGCGTTTTGTAGTTAGATAATCAACTTTATGAATTGTCTAGAGGGTTAATCTGTGTTTTTTTGAAGTGAGGCCACAATCTCAGGATTGTAGCCAAAGGAAAGGGGAGCCCCATGGAGGAGGGGAATGACTTGTTTATTACTTAAAGCGAATAACTAAAGCTGAACGATGCGCAACACATCCAACGCTTATGTCGGAACTCATTTCAAGTGAAACAAATGTAAAGTGGCAAATTGTGTCCTTTAAAACCAACGATGATGCGTAGAGTTTGGTGATTGCAGGCATAGCGCTTAAAAATCCTTTAAGTCATCCACTTCGCGTTTGCTTTAATTTACACTTTGATTGAAATCCACAAATTTATTTTATCCGCCATGAGAATGAACGACTCAGGCACGCGAAAGTGGCAAAGGAAGCTTCTCTTTGAAAGGAAAGGAATTCATTATTACTGACAGCCGCAACTGTCTGATGAAAGCTGCTGATACCTGAAGAATGCAAAAGGACAGGGAAAATATACACGTAAACACTTGATTCACATCGACATTGAGACACAACAACCAATAAAGAGGAGAAAAAGGCACTGGAAAATGAGCGTTCGAAGCGAAGGCAGGTAATAGCCCAAAAGTAGCCAAATAGCCAACGACCAAAAAACCCCCGCCAACTCCAGAAAAAGGTAGCCCAATTTGGCTATTTATAGCCCAACCTGGCAACCCTGCGCGCCGGCCACCTTACCTCACCGCACTGACATGGCGCGAGCGATTGGAGCAGGGGAGAGGAAAACACGCTATTTCTGCAACCCTAAATGGGAGCACGTCCCAGCGTGTACGGTGGAATGGAGAGAGAAAAATAAAGGCGGGAAGAGGAGAGGGGAAGAAGAGGAGAGTGGCGTCTATGGCCGAGGACGTGGCGGGCGGCTTTTACCGCCGGTTTTCCAGTCCAGTGTTCCCATGGAATTGAAGCTCCTCCTTGAAGACTTGGGCGTGGCGCCGGGCAGAAAACAGGAGGTGCCTGTGCGCAGCAGCAGGAATATGAAGAGCGAATGCGAAACCATGGAGAGCCGTCAGGGGAAAGTAGAAAGTAGGTAAAAAAAATCAGATGTGCACATGGCTTTTGTTTCGTTTGTAATTTACTCTTAAAGGGCGCTTCACCAGCTCACATGAGAAATTTTAGTGAGATACTGGAAGTGTTCGCGTGCCCAATGAAGAGCTTTGTACCACAAGAACTTTTTAATTTGTTCATTACGAGCCGCGAAAGCATGATGCCGGTGGATGAGCTTGAAACCTTTGCCACTCGCAAGCCAAATTCCTTCCCTGCCCTCTTCGGTATCAGAGAAACTCGGAGCCGGAAGATCACACGACGTTGACGCATCAACATGCCACGCGCACGAAAGATTACACTATGTGCACATGACATGCCCAAGCCAGGTCGTTCGCACAAGCGGTGTTGTATCGTTTCGGCGTTCGCTCTATAGCGTACTGCCTGTTTCTGTGGGATCCGTCTATGCGTTTGGAGAGGCTGGCATGGATTCTGTATCCTTATCACCACACAGCGCGTCGCACATCTGGGAACTGCTGTAAGGGACGATGGACCAAAAACATGCTAAGCGTTGTCAGGGCTGGCGCCGGCACGACGCGGAAACGGCGAGTACACGAACACAAAAGAAATATAGGCAGCTAAGTCTCGCATCGCTCTCAATTCGAAGAAAAAACTAAAGAAAAACGCGTACACATTCCGTTTCTTTGTTTTAATATTTCTATTAACTTTCATTCTTCTATTCAAGCAACATATTGCACAAATTACAAATGGAGCCTCGAATAATTCTCGCAGTTTCATGTACTACTGTGCCATGCACAGGACCATTCCTTGTTGAACTTCCCCACCCCCACATTGGTGCGCGCGCCCGTGAGATAAAGGGCATGAGGCATTCAGTCTGACATTTCACCTCCTTCCGGGGAGCGTAGCGTTACAAATCATGGCAAACGTGATCGTTAGCGCAGTGCATGCATTGCACTTCTAGGTCGAAACGCTGAACCCTGGTAAGGGGGCCCTATATGGTGTTCACACAAAGAGGAGAAATTGACCCGGCGCTATTAGACCCGGCCAATACGAGGCTAACAGACCCTTTGGCCTTTTAGCGGTCTGGCTATTGAATCCTGTGCTGCCCTTCCCAGCCATGCCGAAAAGAAGCAGACCCAGGAGCGTGTTTATTCGACGGTGGATACTTAACTTACCATTCTGGACAATAAAAGGAGAGACCGTTTTCTGGAAACCGTGCCCGAAAAGGGACCATTACATGGCTATGTTAAATCATTTACGCATTTGTACAATCATAAAATATAACATTTGTCTGCTTTCCTGTCGCAGACCAGGTCGCGCACGTCCTTATTTGAAAATTTGAGTTTTTGTAAAAAGTTATTGTGCCTATATTTACAATTTTGGTGGCCTAAAACTGTGTTTTTCCTGCCTATTTTTCGGTGCCTAAAACACGATTTTTAGTGCCTAAAAATCGGGCCTCTAGTGATGACTCTGCGGCCGGCACCGCGTCCAGATTGTGTTCGCCGCCTAGGCCGTTTCCGTTTGGCTGCGACAGGTGGCGCTAACAGACGGTGGCTCACTGGCGAAAGGCGCCGATCAGCGCGAAGTAGATTATTGCTGCGTGTCTCGCTAGTTTACCCCTGCTCTATATACATATGTACATGGATGTCAATAAATTAAAACACTGGGATTCTGCAGTAACGAAAGTAATTTTCTAATTGTATATGCAGATTATTTCCCAGCCGCGTTTTTGTCATATAAATGCTCCCAAAGCAGCAAACGTTGATCTGGAGACCGGTCTGTCTTTGTTGCGACATCGTTAAAAAGCTTGTTTCGCTGAAATTGCGGTGTTGACGGCGTCGGCGGTGTCGGCGTCGGCGTTTTGGTTCTGAGCGCAAAGGGCGAAAGGTAGCGTTGCCCGTGAGTAAAAATTTGAGGTAGTTGCAATAAGGATAGCAGCTAGAGGGCGTTTGCGGTTTTGCCTACCTTGCGGCAGTCTCCACCGAAGCACGCTAGTAATCGGGAAGGAGATAGTGTGCGCGCGTGTGCATATGTGTGTATTGCGTGTGTGCGTGTGTGTGGATTGTGTTGTGCGGGCGCATTCCAGTGTGTGAGCACTGTGTGCGTATGTGTGTGTGTATGTGTGCCTGCGTGTGTGTGAGGGCATGCGCGTGCGCGAGCGTGTGTGCATTTGTGTGCATGTGTGTGTGTGCGCGTCTGTGTGTGTATGTTCGTGTGTGCATTTGTGTGCGTGCGTGCGTGTATGTCCGTGTGTGTGTGCGCGTGTGTGCGTGCTTGCCTGCGTGTCTGTGTGTGCGTGCGCGCGCGCGTGTTTGTGTGTGTGTGTGTGTGTGTGTGTGTGTGTGTGTGTGTGTGTGTGTGTGTGTGTGTGTGTGTGTGTGTGTGTGTGTGTGTGTGTGTGTGCGCGCGTGTGCTCGTGCAGGATACCGCTGTCGCGTTCTAGCTGCTTAGCAAACTGAATGAAACAACTTCGTCTGAGAGCTTTCAACCAATGTACCACGAAACTTACACGCGTTCTATAAAGAACTTCAATCGACACGCGACCCCTGCCAGTCTTGCGGTTAGCGTCTCGCAGATGACTCC
This sequence comes from Rhipicephalus appendiculatus, assembly GCA_030522465.1. NCBI lineage: Eukaryota > Metazoa > Arthropoda > Arachnida > Ixodida > Ixodidae > Rhipicephalus > Rhipicephalus appendiculatus. The sequence goes on along the minus strand of JALIZH010011670.1, from coordinate 75,748 downwards.
ACTTCAGCCTCTGGCAATGTCGGCTGCATGATATGGTGTGAAGAACTTCATTGGGTCCCGAATGTCAACTCTGGGTTCACACGGACCGCAGCCATGTTGGGACTGTCGGGCTAATATCCCATCAGCCGTATTTTCGCCATTTTAGTAAGCCGCGCGGACTTCAACTTGATGAAGAGCTTATCAGACAGTGAAAGCAAGCCCACTACCTAAAGCAGTATATTTCCTGCCACTCTTATCCACGAAAATGCATATTTTTTATCCTCTTCTGTCATTTCAAGATATCAAAAGGAAATATAGAAAATAATCCTCCACAATAAGCAGGTCTAGTGGGGCGTGCTGTGCTCTTACACTTGCCGTATGGAGTGTGAATAATGATGTGCTGAAGCAAGGGCTGAACGTGTACTTTATTCTGTTAAAAAGCTATGTGACACGATACAAACTATATTACATGGTACTATATGCTATAATGCACGATACAGATTTTTGAACATAAATTCACAAGGAAGAAAAATTCATATACTCTGCAAACGTGGCAATAAAATTCAGGAAGAACAAAGCTTTGCTTGCTTTTTTTCTCTAGAGCTTGTTTCTTCAAGTTCGTGCTTACGGCTTTGCAGTGCTGCCGCATTCTCATCGTTATATAATAATGCAAAATGTGTGCAATGACCTCTTCTTTGTGCTCAGCACATGGAAAAGTTATGCTCTTTGTGTCAAGCACACGCTCCACCGTTTCCCAGTATACAGACTGGCTTTCTGCATTTTTTGCAAAATATTCTTCAGCCGCTGTCAATAGCTCAACGAGCTTCGTGTTGGGGCGTAACAGTCCTCCTCTCGTTTTTGTGTTAGTCAGGGATGCCTCAGGAGAGTTGTTCTCTGGTATTGTAAAAGCCGATCGGCAGCAAGGGCAACTGGTGACTTTAACTTTCGGCTCAAGAATCCAACCACATAATATAGTATGCAGTCAACCACTTGTGCTGTTTCACTTCCGTTTGCTGTGATGACATCCTGGCACTCCCCGTCTTCAACAAGAATCAGTTTAGCAAGCTATTATTTTACTTGATCAATGAAGCCAGGTGAAGAGTTACTTTCACTGCCAAGTTCGGTCAGGCCCCTGAAATCTGCTGCATCTAGCAATGGCTTCTCATCGACCACGCAGCAGTTCCCAAATTTGGGAGGCCTGTGAAGGCTATAAATGCACATTGTATTATAGAGTTGCAAAAACGTGGGCATAGAAGGGTGATCATTCTGGCTTTCAGCAAGTCTGATTTTGCCGAAAAATCTCTCGATTGGATCTTGGTTCATCTTACTTGTAAGAACGTAGCTGAAGTTGCACTCATGCAAAAAAAACCTCGCATAGCTCTTTGGTTGATCTCAAGGTAATTCGGAGCCCTTCAGAGGTGCTTTTTGTCAGGAACATATCCTTGATAATATTTCCACTCTCCAGCTCTTTTTCCCAATTATCCAACCATTCTATCCCTTGTGAGATTATGCCTCAGTCAGAACCATTCCTTCTGACACCTTCCCGAGAAAACCGACGGTTTAAGGCGTCAAAGAGATCATTAAGGAAGAGTGTGAATTCTTGCGTAGCTTCACTACCACCAAGACTGCGTACACCGTGATTTCTATAGAACTCGATACCTGACGCCATCGAGCGACTAAACACTTGTGTAGCAAGCTTTACCCGCATCTTGTCACAGTTGCTTGGATAACCTCCTGAGACCCGGCAATGGGAAATTTGTTCAATATATTGGACATTGCAACACCGTGCACCACGGCTTTCAAAGTGCTTGCTTCCTCCAGCAAAGCATTTTCTCGGCTGCTTGTGGGACCCGTTCTGCCATCTAGTGAATATGGTCAAAGTCTGTGTGTTTCCGGCCTCTCAAGAGCACTCTAAATGACGGGATTGAGCGCGAACGACTTTTCGGGCTAATGCCTAAGAAGTAAGTAAATTTATATTCATTCTTGGATGTCTTTAAGCGTATTTAGGCAATGATTTGTGTTCGCAAGAGGTTGAAGCACACAAAGAAATTCATATTTGAGGAAAAAATGTCGTAGTTCTTTTGCATGCGTTGCGTATTTGACAATGTCCACTATAATGGACATTGGGTCTCAATGACAACAAAAACATACAGTATGCTCATGCGCTCTCTTGGCGCTCTACATAGAATAAAATGTGTTTCACTGCAGTTCTCTCCTTATTACCTTTAAACTTCACGTATTTTCCTCTTTAGGTAATAGGCCCCGTGGGAGTGATGCCACGGCTGAGAAAATCTTGGAAAATCTTCGTATGGAAGCAGCAAATAAAAGTATATTTGTGTTGCGAGATGTCTTTTTTCGGTCGCTGGCCTCAACTACTCCCTACTCTCCATTACCCAAAAAGGTCCCAATGTCCAATATTTTGGTCAACGTGCTGCGGCCAAGTAACATCATATAATGAAAAAACTACGTGACACTTTTCCCCTTTGCACTAAGAAAAAGCAGTTCTGAAAGTTTTAGAAAAATCCATTACCCTAAATTCACTCTGGGTCTCAGGAGGATAAATGTGGGAATGGGTTATTTTTGGACATAGTTTCAGGGCTCTAACATTCACTTGGTCTTCTTTGTACACTGCTGCATAATCTTCCCACCTTATCCCACGTCCTTCCTTCTTCAGGTACCTTTGTTTCAAAAGACGATTTCTGATGCATTTGAAGAAACGTGGAGCATCAGAAAACGCGAAAACTTTTCGTGTAGGGTCGCTTGGATGTGGGAAGTATTTCCGGCAGGATTCTGGTGAACCACTTATATCCAGTGTTCTCCACATACTCCTGTTTGTCGAAGCTCCGTCACAAGCAAAGCCATGAATTTTCGCTCCACCATCCTCCATAAGTAAAATTGCTTGAAGGAGCAACTGCGCAAGAATTGTACCCATCGTGGCACCTTTTGCAGCAAAAACACCTATTGGCTGAGCATAACTTTCACCAAAAGGACAAAACATAAAAACAAGAGCATGTTCCGCAAGCTCGCCACTGTTTGCCGTCTTTGATGCCAGACCAACATAGGTCATTGACTTGGAGTTCAGATGTTTACTTTTACGGACTTGCATCTCGTCAATGATTATCATGCCATGCCGCTTGAGATCATCTTTCTTTGCAAGTTTCTTTTTTAAGGCTTCCAAAAATTTAGTGTCAAAACCTGTTTTAAAGCCCACCATTGAGATGTAGCGTTGTATTGTTCGTAACGAAGGCAATGCGAGAACTTCACTCTCCATCAAGAATCTGTATCAAGCCGGTCACATGATATGAAGGAGAAGACATGGCAAGATCCACTCATCGGAGTATATTCTACCCTTTTTCGAGCGAACTTTTCTGCAGCTACGCACTCCTTTAATGCCAGCTTTTGCGCTTCAGGAAGGTTTGCTTCTGCGGAGACGCGTTCTAGTGTTTCATCATTGATTTCTAGTAGTTTTGATTTGCAGTTGGCCAATTCCTCTTGAAGATTATCTCTTTGTTTTTGCAGCCGCACTTATGACTTGACAATCTTGGCTCGCCGGAGCTTTTCGATACGGGATTTCTTTGATGGACTGGCCAAGATGCGAATATGTTTCAATTCGGAACTCTTCTTTTTTCGTGCAGTATGAATACGAAGAACATCTTTTAACCTAGCACATGCATTGCAACTTCACTCTCTGTCACTAGTGTGCAACTTTTGTGCCGCCAGGCCCCACATTTGTCAATGTACGCGCACTCGGGGTGTATACCTTTGTACATTTCACCACTGGCGCCACCTTCACACGCATGCGTTTTGTGAAATACCAGCACTGCGTGTTCTATATTGCCACGCGCGTTTCTTATTTTCGCGTTTGCTGTATTCGGTTTCCGCCCACAAAGACTGTCAGTAACGCTCGGCGCAGACCACGCCTTAGCATTCGAGAAGCTTCGCGATTATTGTAGATCGTTTTGTTAAGATTGCGCGCAAGACGCGACCACTCGAGATTATTCCAGAGCTTGCGCGATGACCAGTGATAAGGCTAGAATGTTCGACGCGTGATGCATAAAAGCCGGCGCGCTCCAACGATGTTCAGTTCATCGACGGCCGACGCTACGTTCGCCGCTATCAGTGACAGTGCTTATTGGTGTATTCTGACTTTCCGTTTACCGGCCACAAGTTCGGCCTAATAAAGAGTTACTTGTTTGAAACGCCGACTGTTGCCTTCGTCGACGTCACGACCACGTGACATCTGGTGGAGGTGCTGCTTCGTCCATGCTCCGGACGCCCCCGCGAGGCGCTGACCCAAGCCCAAGCCGCGAAGAAGACGACGTAAAGGATAACCCTGTCCGTCGCACTAGCCGCAGGCAGCAGGGACTACAGCCAGAGCACGGGCTCCTGCCGGAAAATACCAGGACAACCAAGACAATGACCTCGACCTCAGGCACGTTGACAACATCTGCGCAGCCTACACCCTTCCTGCTTCAGCAGCCCAGGGAGCCGCCGAAATTCCGGGGGTCATCGTGCGAGGACCGTTCGCCGCTATCAATACGTTCGCCGCTATCAATGACAGTGCTTATTGCTGTATTCTGACTTTCCGTTTACCGGCCACAAGTTCGGCCTAATAAAGAGTTACTTCTTTGAAACGCCGACTGTTGCCTTCGTCGACGTCACGACCACGTGACAATATCAGCTGGGGAATTGAAGGGCAAATCCGAAGTTATGCCCTGTACGTTCACGAAATGGCCATAAACAAAACATTTCACTGAGAAAGACTTATGTGATGCAGTAATTTCAAGTGCTTTTCTATGAAAAGGCGCCTCATTGGAATCTTTGGGCAATGCTAGCTCACTAAAACCAACAGATTTAACTCCAAATCTGCCAGAAACTTGGACTGTCCAGGCTTCACTTGGAAGTTGGAGGCTGGAAGCGCAGCTTGACAGAGTCGACATTGTCATTTCCTGTTCTTCGACAGGGACGACCGGGAAATCTGTGGATCCCTGCCCTTCCATTCGTCCATGATTTCTCTCTTGCTGCTTAGTTTTTTGAAAGGAAGAATGTTCTTGTTGCTGCATGTAAAAGTATAGAATAAGCATTGTTTATTTCTGCCATGCCGATGGAGCCAAGATATTTTTTGTCACCAGTTCTATGAAACAAGTTGCTGTTATATTTTTTTTTGTGCTACTCGTTTATATTATTTGCGTTATCATTTTCATTCTGTAACGCCTGAATGGTACTAAAATTAAATAAGCAAATATTCACTTTGTGAATGCCGCCTCATAGTTAACAGTGCGCTTATTATATTAGTAGCATGCTATGCTGTTAGACGTGTAATAAGAATATAATAGTGCATGCTTACTAGCGTAAAGGAAGACAGAGACGAGAACAAGTAACACGAGACCAGTGTCCTTTGTTCTCGTCCCTGTGCCCTTTATGCTAGTAATCATTTATTGCACACAATACTCACTAGCAATAGCTTTCCGCCTTAAAGGGACACTGAAGGGCAAAACGATTTTTCGCGTATTAATTAAGCACAATTTCACAATGCCGAAAACACCACTCGTACCGCGACACGACGCTTGGTGAACGAGCAAACACGCGAAAAGAAAATTCGGGGGCAGACGCCACCTTGAGATTCCCGAACCAAACACCGTGACGTCATAGACTCTGAAGGCGTCTACTGAGTCCTACGTAAGCTTCTAATCGATAAAAATGAGGCGCACTGTCATCTGCGGGTGCCATAGACCTAGCATACGAAGTTTCAGAAAATTTCATCGAGCCAATGTCGCGAAAATACGAAAAATACATTTGGAATTCTTGACGTCACGCGCCCAGATATCGGCGCCAAATTTAAAAATAGAACATACACCTTGATTTTCTCCGCTAATAATGAACTTATGATAGTGAAACATATGGCATTATAGTTCTCAGAGTGTTCTTTGTAAATCTAAAGCAAGTCATTGTTTTGCTTTAGTGTCCCTTTAAATGTAATAAGAACCTGGGAGTCACGTTCACCAAGTCACACTTTAGCGCGACACTGATCGAAGCTCTATTAAGCTCCAAAGGCAGTACGCACAGCACGTGCTTGGATTGTTCCTTCGGTTCGTCCGACTGGTCGCGGCCGCCTTTGCCCCAGTGTCCGCGAAATTGCGCTATTTCGCCATAGAGGAACCATTAATGAAGGGCGAACACGCGTGAGGGGCCAGAAATAACGATACTTCTTATGCACTGCTTAGCACGCACGGCCGTTTCGCCCTGAACATGCCGCGAACATCATTGTGTATATGAATCGGAGAGGGGAGCGAGCGAGCCGACAATCGTCCGTCGCTTGATGAACGCAGCTCTAACATTCCTTCTCCTTTTAAAAACTCATAGGGTCCCTTACGCGTTGACCTAAGGCGACACGAAGGCGAAAGCCAACTTTTTTTCCTTCAGACGATGTATTGATGCTGCTCCGCCACCATTCCAAAACTTTCTGCACCTAACGTGGTTTTGCACTGCCTCCAAGATCGGAGGCGCCTCACCAGGTTTTACATTGCCTCCATGATCGGACCACCTTTGACCAAGCTACGCTTCGATATGATGATGTCATCATGTGACGTTACGTCACGTGACATCCAAATGACGTCACAAATTTTGGTGATCGGTCACGTCATCTCGTGATGATAACTTTTTGCGTCACTCGTCCGTGACGCCGCCGACGCGGGACGCCTACGGTCAGTATTCGCGTTTGCTGAGGCATCTAAGGCTTTCGCCTTAATAGTCGTTGTTGTGTCGGAAGCACCGTGGTCGGAAGTGCGCCTGCAATGTTGCAAAGTGTTGCCAGACGGTGACGATGAAACGCAAGAGGCATTCAAAGACGAGAAAATCTTGCCCGACAATATCAAGTCTGCAAAACTAATAATCACGTGAATACCGTGAACGTAATAAAACGCGGCTGCATCACAGAAGTAGTATGTACAATGATTTCGGTTCACTGGTTATTCTACGACATTTAATGTTTCTTGGTCCTAACAGGAATAGATGAGGCAGCTCAAAAAGTGGCATCTCAATTTTAAAAAAGAAATTACCTTTTCGGCTTGATGACGAGGTGAGTCGGTAGCGCATAGGCCACTCGGACTATGAGTTTTTGGTTCAGAAGTATCCTCTTCTTCCCGTAGAGGAGGCCCGTCGCTGCTGAAGTCGAAGCGCGGCCTCTTGGGTAGCGTGCCTTTTGATTCAGCATCGCCATGCCGTGGAGTTGCTGTATCTACGCGCAATAAATTTCCCGTACTTTCAGCGGTCGAGTTACGCACTTCAGAAGTGCTTGAAGCGTTTGGCCCCCCGTCGCTTCCGAGAAGTCGGCAGTAGAGCCTGCCGTTTTCGCGGAGGTTTCCTGGTTGTTTGCTGCACTGTCAGGTATTTTGGGCAGCCGGGGGAAAATGGTAGGCACAGCATCCGAAGAGAGCGTAGGTTTCTTTCGGGTGTGCAATAGGACGCTTCCCTTGTACTCAGCATGATATGTTGCAGAGATCGCTTCTTCCGGGAAATGTTTCGCGCACACATGGTCAGTAGCCTGCAAAACTCTGTCTGCTCTCGGAATCGCCCGTCGCCACTTGTCTAAGCGCTCTGGTTCACGCGGAGCCTTGAAAAGGGACACACGCTCCGTACAAGTCCTATACCCCCGACTTCCAGTTCGGGACAAAACACCTTTTGCCCATTTCGAGGCGCAGCCAGCAACAAGGCCGCTAAAAGGTACCCAACATCATATGCAGCGTCGAGGTATACGTGCACTGAATAACAAAGCACGAATTAGCAAAACAAATGCACTGACAGGGATAGCAGGCACAGGGCAATGCGTTTCTAAATCACAGAGTGTCACGCACACAAAGGTTTCAGGAAGATCTTCCTTTGCGCGCGAACTTCAGAATGAGCGCCGCGCGAGCTTCTGAGACCCTAGAGTTACTGTATATGCTCCCTACGGGAGCAGAGTTGCGCATAGGTCCGCCATCTTGCCTCGCTAGCAACCATAGCAATGCGGCTAAGCCGCACCCTGTTTTTGCAGGCTACTTGCTTAAGCCTGTCACCGATCGCCAGTCGACGTGCCTGGCGTGTCAACGAACGGTGATGAAAGAGGAAACAATGCTTTCGGGACTGTGCCATGGCAGTACAAAAGCGTTTTTTTAGTCTATCCGGTAACGAAACGGCGTATCGTAGAGCCGAAAATGCCGAAAACATGCCCCCGCCGCTGCCGCCACGTCAAGTGGCGCCAGCTATGGAGGATAAAGAACAACTGACAAACAAGTAATATATGTCCTCCGAGCTTCCGGGAGCACCCAACGCCACTCACTAAGCCTACAGCACCGATTATTTTAGCATGTTTATCGAAAATGGTGCCGAGTCGACGTAAATACTTTGCTGTCGAAGCTTAAGGACATGAATCTAAAGCAAATAAAACCAACAGTTCGTAGCTAACGGGCTACAGAGCGCACGACGGTGACTTGATAGATTCTAGGTGGACGGCAACCGCTTTCGGCGGCGCAGCCATGTTTTCCGGGCGCAGCCTGTGCATCAGCTTCTCCGCAGGGCATGGTTGCTAGCGGCGTATGGAAAACAGATGCGCAACTCTGCTACCTAAAGGTAGCATATACAGGAACTCTACTGAGACCCCATACTGTAGCGCCATCTCAACACGCACGGCGAAAACTACCCGTGGCTCAAGGTCATCGGCGAACACAATCTGCCCGCGCCCTCTCCTCGCGCGGAGCGGCGAGTGTCAGCACCTAACTTATTCTTACACCGTGTCTTTTACCCAGTATCAAAGTTAAATACGCATAATTTATTCTCGCCCAACTTCTCGTCCTCGCCGGTACATTTAAAGGCGGTCACGTGGCCACGTATTCTTTTTCAACGAAAATACTTTACCAATATCGATCCCATACAGTTACTATCCAGCTCAATCTTCTTCAATAGAATCACTGGTGGTCGAATTTTGGAGAGGGACGTTTCACTTGAAATGACCCACCTAGTTTTTAGACGTTTCTCGATTGATGCACATGCACTTTCACCAATGAAAGTGCCGTTCCAGTACGCACAATATTCGGGATTATTGCGCTCAATGGGCCACGTAATATCGCCGCTCTACGACCCGGTAAACGTTGCCTACTTATGCAACAGCATACAGCTAATTCTTCTGGTATCCTTCCACCACCTCACGTGCCCTCTGGTTTTTATGATGAAAGATAACTGATGTTTCACCAAAGACCGTTGCACAGCATCAACTCGTGAAGTGCATTGCCAAATGGGAATAAGGCGCGCATTTCAGCGAGCTGTTATGCTCACGTAATCTGATATTGAGGCACCTCTCAGTTTGGCCCACGTATACCTTCCCATTACTGGTGGGCAAGCGGTATACCACCCCCACACTCACAAGGCACAAATTTCAATTTGTGCTCCACATTATATGCGGCGCGCTCGGATGAATTGTCATGACATTTCCTTCATATACCACAATTATAATGTGGTGACGTCACCATATGACATCATCCATATGATAGAGGTCGCCTATTGTGACATCACCATGACGTTGCACAACGTGACCGCACATCATGACGTCATCACATGGCATCGTCGCTTGGTGAAAAGTGGTTAAATCCCGGACGCACTGCAAAACCACCTGAGGTGTTGAACGCTTGCAATGCCTCCACTCCCGGTTGTAGCGCAGAACAACGTTAGGTGCAGCAAGCATTCCGGATGGGCGCGGATCACTACACTCGATTGAGATAAGAAGCATAAAGTGGATTTCACTATCGAGTCTTCTCAGGCAAACGTGAAAAGAGCCCCGTGACTTTTTTTGCGTTAACCTTATTTCAATACTAGGATCTCCTCTTCACGCTGCTGCTGCTGCTGCTGCTGCTGCTGCTGCTGCTGCTGCTGCTGCTGCTAACGAACTGGCTGAACTTCTAGTTTGTGAGCTTCGGGCTTGCTGCGTCCCATCCGTAGATAAAGCAATGACGCCGGAGGCTTCAAGTCCAAACAAACAACAACAATTTATTTAACTAAGCGCGGCATACGGCAGGGTCGGCCCAGAGACCCGAGTCAGCGAAGCACCGACCATGATTCACGGGCAGCAGGAATCAGCCAACGCGGGTGGCAGCATCCTTCCGTCCTGGCAGCCAAGACACCTCTCCCTTGGGTAGCGCGCAGGCTGCCGCTTTTGAAGAGCGCAGGTGGGCCACGCGCACCGCCACTGCGCAACACGTGGCGCTATCTCTAGGTAGCCGGAGTGCGTTCCCGTTCCATTCCCCCCCCTCAAAACGGCGGGGTGGGGATCGGAGGCCGGCTCACAATGTCTGGCCGCTGGGACCCTAATGACAGCGAGGACAAACGAAAACCAATAAACATTTCCTTCTCGCCACACACAAAAAGTAGGTGTATCTAGCGCCGAACAAAACATCAGGGCACTTTGGGGGAGAAAAAAAAAAGCACAGGGAAAAGAACGGCGTCATCTTCCCAAGGACGTTACCGAGGACGCAGGTTATACCACTTGATTGACGGTGGGTGACTGGGTGGCCAAGCTCTGGTGAGGAATGTCTGGATTCCGAGCAGTTGCATCTTGTCGTGCATAAAAGGGTTTTAGATCGGAGACATGAATAGGGCCACATACTTGGTTAGTCAAGCAATCTGTCGACATGTACGCAAGCCTGGATTTCTGGGTGATTTTATAATGGTCCGTCCCACCTATTAGCTAGGGAAGCTGCAAAACCTTTCGAGGCGTCGCTGAGGGCCTGCATTGCTGCTGACGGCAGCGGGGTGTACATGGCTGCCACGCCTTCCGTGTTTGCTAGTACAGGCATGAAGTCAGTTTTCCCCACAAAAGGTGTTGTCTGGGACTGTCCATGAAGGCGGTAGCCTCTTGCCGGAAAGTCGATCGTGAACTCCTCGTCTGCAAGAAAATCTCGACCGAGAAGCATTGGCACTGATAGGCCAGGCAAACACACATATCGCTGGTACTTCGTTTTCATATTAAAACTTATCCGTAAGGGAACACAAGCTTCAGCGTTTGATACGTCGTTTCATGCCATTCGCAATTCAACATTTGCGTTACGAAGCTTCAGCTTTTTAGCTTTACACTGTTCCAGCAACGCGTCACCGATTAAAGAGATTCCTGAACCAGTGTAAAGAAGTGCTGGTATGATAATGCCCAGCGCTTTAACATTCATCGGTGGTTCTGGAGACTGCCCCCTGCGCTATGCGGCAAACAAAGGGAACGATGACTGACTCACCAGCTTGTCGTTCCTCGTCTGCACGTACCGGACAGTGTTCCACGCTCCTGTCATTGATGGCCGTGGAATGCGACACACTGCCAGTGTTTAATGTCGCCTGCTGAATCAGTTTCCCCGAACGCCCCGCATTCGCGCTGCGGCGCGCAAAGCACTGCCGCCTGACAGGCTCAGTATGACCGCGCTGGTAGCATACTACTTGCGCATGTCTGCGTTGGCAAGTTAGCCTATCTCAGAAATCACGCCTTTTGGCCGAGTGGCCCCCCGGAGAACCCATCACAGGAGCGCCTGTCGCAGTCGACTCGCGCAGGACTTGTGAACCCGGCATATCGGGAGTGGAGGTCTGGCCGACTATGCTCTTGTATGGCTCGAGTAAGGAGCGAGCGCTCTGCACTATGACGCTGTTCCACGGACACTTCCTCCCACGAACAGCTTATCCCTGATACGGTGTTGAAAGGGGCCTCGCGCCGCCCTTGCTCATACGTGAAGGGCTACAGGGTACGGGAGGAGACAGTCGTGAATGCGCCTGGGCTCGTCAGGTCGCATGAGGAACTAGCAACGGGGGTGTGCCAAGCCAGTGACGGCTCAAGAGCAGATTGCCGCGCTGGCGGTGGCACGTAAGTGCTCTCAGCTAATAGGGCGTCTTGTACACCGCGGGCCTCCCGTGCAGGATGCTCAAGGGTTTCGAATATGAGCCCGTAGAGAAACGGCCTGATTATGGGATGACTGTCGAATGACCCGAGCTACTTTGTCCCTTTCCGAGGCAGTCGGTGCTGCTCGCCGGTGCAATTCCTGCATCGTCTGGACGTACTCCAGGAAACATTCGTCCGGATGCTGGGCTCTCAGTTTGAGCTCACGCTGGACTCGCAGCTCGTAGCCAGGGGGGTAGGAATTCTTCTCGGAAACGCTTTTCAAAATCTACCCAAGTGGTGAAAAGTGATTGTAGCCTCCACCACCGTCCTGCGGCATCCCGTAAAACCAACGGTAGGATTCGAGCCACCACGTACGCTTCCGAGGCGCCAGAAGCTCTGACATAGTTGTCTACTTCTTCGAGGTAGTCAGCCAGTGATGTCGTGTCGTGGTATCCCGTAGACGTGGGTAGGTCGACCTGCGGTCGGAGATGTCGCTCACTAACCCTCTTTGGCTCCACGGCCAGACTGCTCACGCGGTCCTCCATGACCGTGTTGCACATATCAGCGATTCACTTGAATATGTCATCTGCCGTGCCAGGAGCTGGTCAGCCGGCTGGAGCGATAAATCCTCCTTGCTGCCGGGAGCCATGATCTTCCCGGACCGGAGCTGCTTTCCGCCTGCCTGCGCCATTGGAAGAAAAAAGTACTTCGCAAAAAAAGAAAACACACACGAGAACGCGCTGCACGAAATCTTGGCGAACAAAACAAAGGGCTGGACATACGTCCACCGTGCTATTGCTCCGGGTGGGAGCAAGCAAAAACCACGTTGGGCGCCAACTGTGGGTTTCAGGCTTTGCGTCCCTTCCATAGGCAAAGCAAGGACGCCGGAGGCTTCAAGTAAAAAAAAGTTACACCATCTCCCGCTAAAAGGAACCATGTGTAGATGCGAAGCAGCGGGCGCTAACGCTTACACGGGCGGCGGCGTTGACGCTGGCGCTCATCGCAGCGTTGCACAGGAGAGAAACCTGGGGAGGCGCAAAGCACGCAGTTATTCACCGGTGTTTCCTAATGGAACATGCCAATCGCTGCTAATACGCAATGAGAGATAGAAGACTCCGACTGGACACAGAGACCCGGAGTACGCTTTTAGTTAACGCGCACGCAGAGAGTTTTTATTGTTCAACAACGCACAGGACAATTCTCCCACCGGCACCACCTTGGAGGTCAAGATCCAGTGCCATATATACGGGGTGGCCAGTGAACGGTTGCGCAGCGCGAGCAGTCCGTTTTTTCAACCAAGAAACTCGTTAGCAGACGCTACCCTGTGTCGGCGTCGCGAGGTAAGAGAGGGGGAGCATAGGAGAGGAGAGAGAGAGAGGGGGGGGGACGTGCATGCGCAGTAGGGTGTGGACGCCGCGGGAAGGGATGCCTAGAGGGGGGGAGCGTAGGACGGGAGAGAGGAGGGGACGCGCTTACGCAGTGAGGGTGTGGTCGCTGCGGGCAGGCATGCCTAGAGGAGAGAGAAGGGGAGAGGAGGCTTTTTTATTACTATTTTTAAAGGGTTTGCGCATGCGCAGGAAGGGTGGTCACGACGCACACCACCGGATTGAACCCCGCTCTAAGATGCTTCACATCTAACACAATTTATTTAACTAAACGCCGCATACGGCAACGTCGGCCCAGGGACCCGAGACAGCGAAGCGCCGACCATGATTCACGGGCAGCTGCAATCGGCCAGTGCGGCTGGCAGCATCCATCCTTCCTGACAGCCAAGACACCTCTCCCTTGGGTAGCGCGCCAGCTGCCCCTTTTGAAGCGCGCAGATGGCCCACGCGCACCGTCACTGCGCAACACGTGACGCTATGTCTAGATAGCCGGAGTGCGTTCCCACAAGTTTATAGTCTAAGGTGCGTTTTTGTACTTTCTGCGCTATCTGCTTCTCGTGCTCCCGCTGAGCGTTCTAAAACTTATATCAATTCCACCGAGTGTGAAATCTGCAGAAACAGTGGCGCTGCAGTTCTCCTGACCAGCGCCTCAAACGAGAAACTCATGAGCCTAGACGTGCACAATACCATGGAAGAGATAGCGGAAGCGCAACAAATGGCGCAGCAGGAAAGACTCACGACAACGCGAGCGGGTAGGCTTATACTCAAAGCGATCGGGACAGTCCCCAATAGATCGAGAAACCCGCAGGAGGCCGAGGTAGAGTTGAGCGCAGAACTTAAGAGACGCGATCAGGACCACTCCCCTCCCGAGAAACATGCACCCGGAACACAATGTCAGCCGGAGAAAAGCGAGAGCGAAAGCTTTATTGAAAGAAATTGAACAGGCAGGACAACAGGCGGCCCTCGTAGACGCCGCCTGGGTGAAAGGCAAAGAGGCCTACACGGCCGTGGTGGTCGACAGCCAGGGAGAGGTACGGGACGCCCTCACTATCCTCACTAAGGACTCCACGGTGGCGGAGCAAGCTGTAATTGCTTTAGCTATCAGGAACCGAAAATGGTCATACGTTTATAGTGATTCCAAAGCAGCAATTAATGGCTTTGACAAGGGCTATGTCACTGGGACTGCAGTTAAACTTATCGACAAAGTCGACGTTATCGAAACTGACATCAGATGGTTTCCTGCACATATGGGTCAAGTGGACGAGATTCGGGTCAACCTCAACGAGGTGACGAATGACCCTGGCACGAGGACTCGCTTGCCGTGCCGGTCAGATCCGCCCCGAAGCCCACTGCCATTCCGGGGATTATAAAGATCATTTAATCATGTACAACGATATCACAAAATACTACTACTTGGGGCGTAGGCAATTCCCACTGCCACACGTAAAGTTAAACAGGGCTCAGGCAGTCACGCTACGTTTACTGCAAACGGGGACTCACCCCACTCCGTATATTCTAAACAAAATTCATCCCGAAAGTGAAATTCAAAAAGAATGTAACGCGTGCGGTGGCATCATTGAAATCAGACACATGCTGGCGGGCTGTCCCGCGACTCTTGCCGACCCCGAAGAAAAATGGCTTTACTGGCAGGAGATGGTCCAAAGCTCTTCATATCAAGATCAGCTACGGGCTGTCCAGAAGGTCCACGATGACGCCCTAAGGCTCGGCCTGACGGTACCAACGTGGACGCGGCCCGCCTCGGTCTGAAAGACCGGGCTTCAGGACTCTAATAAAGTTTTGTGAATGAATGAATGCAGTTCTCCTGTGCTTCCCTTGAGAGTTTCTGTTATGTCTTGTGATTTTGTGTGGGTTTCTGGGATTACTTTATTCGTACAGTAGAGATGCATCGGACAGTAGGCGGGAGAGCGCAGCCACACACACTCCTGTTACAATGACTTTAGGCCCTATTCAAGCTCGAGCCGCCCTTCCGCGCTTTACTGTGCGGCTACAGCTTCGTTCGGGACCGACGCCGTTACGTCATCTATGGGTGTACGTGGGAACCGGAGCGTGGCATGCGATGCGGGCACTCATCTGTCGTCAGGCGCACCCCTGGAACAGTACCGGTGTTAAAACACTGGTGCCTACGTCAAATCACGCTGCCACCACCCACAGCTTATAACATGGATCGGAAACACGAGGTCCGCGGCTTTAGACGGAATAACGCGAGTGCTATTTAGCAAATACTACTCGCATTGTTTCCCTGCCATATTGCAATTAATAGCATTTTGTTCGGGTCAGCAACGGAGAAGGGACTGGTCTCAAACATTTTTGCTTCATGATGCACCCTATGCGGTCACTATGAGTTCAAAGATCACCGTGGAGGGAAAAGTTTCAGAATCGGCATACAGATTGAATAGTGACTGGGCAAGTACGAATCGATGTGTTCTTAAATGCGAAGCATTGCATGGCGTACTGCAGACACCTTGAGCGTTTCTATCTATCTATCTATCTATCTATCTATCTATCTATCTATCTATCTATCTATCTATCTATCTATCTATCTATCTATCTATCTATCTATCTATCTATCTATCTATCTATCTATCTATCTGGCCGCCTTCGTATCGGTGCTCTCGTGATCACCTCTTTAACTTGGGGTAGGCAAAAGTTAGTATGGCAGGCTAGAGGGTTTGACAATTATGACTGTCTAGTCATGACATGAATAATGTGAAAATCGCTTCGCGTACGACGTCGCACCCTTTCCTCCGGGTACGTGTGGCACATACCCGCATACCACGCTCCACGGTATGTGTGTATGCGCCACAGGTGTTTGACAATTTATATCTATCCAGGAACGCCGAGAATCGACATCTGTAATTTAAGTACGAGGGCGTTAAGAAAAAATTGGCCGCGTATCTGCGTGCTTCGCTGCAAATGTCATCGAAAGACGATAGTCTTCTGCCGGTCGTACTATATGAGTCCTGGTCTCATCCGCGGCCACCTGTGATGCTGTTCTCGACCATTTCCGTCCTGCCATGACCAAGCGTCTTCTCGCCGCAAGCGCGGTGTTTTTGGCACCGTGTAAAAAGCTGAGAAGTCGCGCAGAGCGACCGGAGCGACCTCGAAAAGAGATTCTCTTGTTTGCAGCGACGACGGCAGACTGCGCCAGCTATCGTGCGTCGGATGAAACACGCGGCACTTCGTGCGACCTCGGTGATAGACGACGGCTCTTCGCTTTTGCGAGGCAGCTCGCATTTTCAGCGCAGCCGAAGAAACACTAGGGTCTTTAGAATTAAGTATCTATGTATTTTCTATAAAAGAACACACCACTTAATCCTTCCGTATTGTTGTTGCGCCTCAGATATGCGTAATATTTGCTTTTTGATCGACAATGTTCACAAGTATGCACGAAAACGACTGTTCAAGATGGCTGGGCGTTCAGAAAGTGGTTAAACTTTGGCCGAGTAGCTGAATCGTGTGACGTGCCGACAAACAGAGAAAGAGACCAAAATTTCTCCGTTTAAGTATCCCAAGAAAGACTATCGTCTTTAAAACCCACATCCGCAGAGTTGACCCGACAGATGAAAAAAATATATGTATGGTCCCAGCATGAATCGAGCCCAAGCATTCTGCGTGGCAATCAAGTATTCTACCACAGAGCCACGCCAGGTCTCGGAACTCCCGTGGAAAAAGACCGTATGCAGGCGTAATGTTGGGAAACGTCAATTTTGGCTGCAGTGCTGCCCACTTAATTTTATAAACACCGTCACGTCGGGTTAGCGTCAGTTGTACTTAAGTGCTATCCACTGAAGTTTGTCTACGTAGCGCTATCCAGGGCTATCATTCTCGCAATCACAAACGCTACATTTCAGCCTACCACTTCTGGTGTTGGTAATACCCATGTTGCTCTTATCATCATTACGCAACTGCAGAAAACTGGTTATATAAAACATATATGACTGTTCAACATAAATGTCTGTGCGTGTAACATTTGTAGACATGTGTAGCGTCATTTCGTAACATTTGGTTCAACAAAAAATTAGACCACAGTCACATTCTCTCCACATGCTTCGCACGACATCGATTCCCATGATACGTGTGATCTGCCGAATTTTTTTTTCGTAACCTGATGCCAAATCCCCTCCTGAAATAATTATATATGGGATATGGGTGACTTGCCGTTCAAGCTCCCTCCGTCCAAACCCCTCTCCCCGCCTGTTCCCACCATTTTGAAGCACCTGGCCCCAAACTCGTGGGAATAAATTTCTGCCCACTAGCTGAGGTCAGTTTGAGACACTGGTGTCTACGAACGGCGCCGAACGCTAACCATGTGATATATATTGTCACGTGGTCGTGACGTCGACGAAGGCAACAGTCGGCGTGTCAAAGAAGAAACTCTTTATTAGGCCGAACTTGTGGCCGGAAAACTGAAGGTCAGACTACAGCACTACACACTGGCAGTGATAGCGGCGAACAGAGCGTCGGCCGTCGATAATCTGATCATCACTGGAACGCACCGGCTTTTATATATCACACGTCGAACATTCTAGCCTTATCACTGGTCGTCGCGCAAGCTCTGGGATAAGCTAGAGTGTCCGCGTCTTGCGCGCGATCTTAACACAATGATCTACAATAATCGCGAAGCTTCTAGAACAATCAGCCACGGTTTTCGCTGAGCATACGGACAGTCTTTGTAGGCGAAAACCGAGTACGACAGAAAGTAAAATAAGAAACGCGCGTGGCAATATGGCGTATATGGTGGAATCCAATTGAAATGCGTTGCACGTGAGTCAAGTGACTCTTGCAGACATCTTAACTCTCATTTTCTTATACTACCTTCGGAAAGGGGTCAAATGGATCACGAAAGAAGTTGAGGGTACCGTGTCACTCTTTTGACTGTTTCCTATCTTAGACCGCGGGGTAACGCCCAAGAGGGCACACACCCATAACTATAAATGTCTGCTTAACGAACCGTCGTTCTCTCAAGGGTGACGCATTTTCTGCCCTATTCAGAATCCAGCAGTAGTCATTGCATTGTATGAAAAGAAAAAAATTTTAACACATATGATCTGCCTAGTCCTGGAAAAGTAAAAGTCACTCCACCCGACACATCCGAAAACAAGTGAAGAGAGCGAACGAACATCGCACACACAAAGGCATAACACAACACAGAAATTCTGCCGAGCAAGCCTTAGCCAGTACAGTCAGCCTGAAGCTTCCAAAGCCTTCCGCGACCTCCTCTTTCCTAAATCTACTTGAATCTCAGCTGCTCGAGCAGCAACGTTTCTCCATAAGGTGCTGAACAACTCGTGGACAAGTTTGATGAGCATGACAGTCTAGGGGACCACTCGGAGCTGCTTTTGTCTAGAGAAAATCTCCATGCCATAGGATTGATAATCGGGCGTACCTTTTAGGGTAAGCGCTCGTCTGTGCCACGTCGAACGTGTAGCTTATATTCTGGTTGATTTGTCCTGCTCGTGAAATCTAGCACCAGCGCTTTGACAGGATTTCCATTTACGCGTGTTGCCATGCGCCTAAATATGGGAAAGTTGGAATTTTTTTCATTTTGTCTCCATGAAAATGGAGCCTCTGAGGGGAATCGCAAAACAATCATATTGATTTCCCTGTATTTATTTTAACCGTTTAAGCTATATGAACGATCCCAGGCGTGGTGGACGCAAACCCAAAGCATAGCACACCAGGTTTTGTTCGCAGTACAGTAATAATGAAAGGCGGCAAATTCTGTAGTGAAGTATATGTGCCGACCGTTAACAGTAGTATGAATTTCACACCAGGAACGCCATGGAAAACGTGCAGAACGTACACGTGATGCAGCAGTCCACTGCATCAATGGGCCGCCAGCGCCACGACTGGCCCCTCGTGGCGCTCGTGGCGCTGGCGGCCCATGGGATACCGTCACATGTTGGTATTCCGGGGAATGAAGAGGCCGATCACCTCGCTTCAAGCTGTGCCCACAACGAGTGTGACTGCCAAGAAATTTCATGCCTCTTTGACAACGCTCTTCTGCTGATCCGCCGACATCTTCTAAAGCAGCACCCCGACCAGCGTGTCGCAAGAGGATTGTTCCCTCCTCGTATTCGTGGTCGTGGATTGCCTCGTCGTGACATAGCCCTGTTATATAAGTTGAGAGTTGGTGCTGTATCAGTGCGCGAACGATTATATCGTCAAGGACGCGCGGGCAGTCCGTTATGTTCGTCGTGTGGCTCCTGCGAGACACTAGAACACATAATTTTAGAGTGTCCAACATTCGTTGCGCATCGTGCACTGCTCACGAAGAAATATGGAGTTATTCGACTTAGGTGCAGGACACTTGACGATTGCCTGTTCCCGGCAGGTAGTGCTACCAGGCGTGACCAGGCCCATCGAGCCCTACTAACTTTCTTAAAGAAAACCGATTTGGCCACGCGTTCATAGACAATATTTCATGTGACTACTTATTTGTGTTTACGTCTGTGTTATTTGTTTTTTTTCTTGCCGCTTCTCTATCTCACCTTTCCTTCTCTCATGTCTTCCTTTCCTGTGTGTTTCCCCTTCCCGAAGTCAAAGGCAGGCGTTGTGCCCCTCTAGGTGGCAGTTGTCAGCTGTTCCCTCCCTATTTCCTCTCTGTCTTCGTGTTTTCTATGTATGCAAACTAAATAGTAATATTAATGAAGAGAAAGGACATAAATTATTCGCAATCTATCATGTTTTGATGTGACAGAAAGCTGGACATGCGACAGATTGTTTTCAAATGGCGATTCGTGCGGCCGACCAGCGTTAACCTCGAAGCATACGCCGTCAACATCGATGTTTGCACGCATTCTCTCTTGTCATTTTGCCTGCATAATGTTGAGTAAATGACGAAATTTGTTTCTGTCATGCGTTAAACAACCAAAGTAAACCGTAAGCGCACCGGACTGCATGTGTTGCATCCAGTAATGCCTGGCAGTTCCGCGAAGTTTTCTGTCCTGTAGTCCAGTTTCGTAGACATTTCTCGCTGCATGAGTCCTTCAGTAACTTTGTCACATGCCAGCTTTGCACGTGATATCTCAGCTGCTATGTAGTGCAATAGAACGGCGTTACACGGATTCACATGCGCGCACAGTGCTGTTAAGGGCAACGGCAGTACAAGGTGAATAACTTTTGAAATTCTCGCGGTCCGCAACGTATTTTTCCAGGCATGCGGCGCTTCTTCCTAACTGTTCCTGTTTACGAACGACGCAGTCTGCGAACTGTGCCGCTAGACGATCTGCAGTACGATAGAAAAATAGCAGCAGCGAACGAGGCAGATATTCTGGATCTCACGATGGCTTTTCTTAACGAAATGTAGACTGAAGACTCGAGATCGCATTGCCGGCTGCCACACGGTTCCATCAGCACTGTAAAAATGTGAATTAACTTGCGTGGAGTGTAAGTTCACAGCCAACTAACACATCATGTACTTCAAAACGTGGCCGCCCGATAACTGTCTGTATGCGCCGTGCGCTAATCGAGCGTCACCGCCGGTTTCTGAAGCATGGTCACGGTGGAAAACCGAAACACTTTGTTCCAGATGCGCAGTACTTATAGTTATTGGCCCAGTTTACGACACAGCAATTCACACGCGACGTTGCGAAGCACCACTGACAACCTGACACAGCTCTGCGCATGGGTCGGCTGCTGCATGGATTACGCCGGTCGCTTTAGTTAACTCCCGCACGGCGGCGCCACCGGCTCAGTGCGCGTTTCCTATAGTGGAACATCCTGTCCAGCGCTATCTAGTCCGCATAGAAAGTCGAGCTAGTTGATATGAATGCATATTTGAATAGCGCAAAAAGACACAGGGACACAGGCGCTTGTCATGCCTTACTCGCCTGTGTCCCTGTGTCATTTTGCGCTATTCAAATATGCTATCTAGTCAGTCTCTTTTTTGCGTGCATTGCTCGCTGATGCCACTCGACCACGGGGCCCGTGAACTCAGCCGTTGATCCGACCCATACGTCAGCATTCAATAAACGCCTTTACAAATGCCGGATAGTGCTACGACCAAACTAACGCCCCACCTCCGATACTGTACCATTCATTAAACTATTTCTAAAGACGCATCCCAGCAGACGTCCAAGGGAACGTCTCCATCGCCGTCCTTCGTGGGCTCTGGTCAGCCTCGCCATAAGGACCCTCCTGTTTTCAGCTGCACCGACGGCATAGACATAGGGGATGCGCTGTCGATGTACCAGCGTGTAAGAGTTTTCAACAAATGAGACACTGTCGCGGAACTGAGCCATGTGCTCTTTCACTTGGGTGGTGTGGCCGCCCAACTGGCCACCCGAGGAGCTTCTCAGTGACCGCGACCGTGTGTTTCAGTCCGAAATAGCTGAAGCTATTTTTAAAAAGTGTCACACCATTCATCGAAAGCCTATGTCGAACTGCCATCAAGCCATTGACCTTACAGCGCACTTGAACCACACACTCGGCAACATGCTTTCAATGTAGTAACCTCCGACTATATAAATCGAGATGCCATTGTGCACTTCGTCACCTACCCGTAAAAAACATCGCTACTCATAGCACGAATGGCTTTTCGCATCATATTCTCTATTGTTCAGTCGACACCCGTAACACATCATCGATACAACACTGCAGCACCGGCCGAATGCTTCAGAGTATGCGCTATATCTAACACGGTCAGACATGCCAAAGAGTGCCGTGACCTCGCAAGGGCGTTTACCTCCAATGACCATGAGCGCCGGAAGAGCACTCGCGGCGTGACTGCATCTGCGGCCGCCTTCCTTCCTGGAGAGCTTGTGAGGCTCTCGGTTCCTACCGCTTCGCGCGGTCTAATCTTGAAGATACTACCCAAGTATGACGCTCCATATCGAGTCATCGAACACGCAGCACCCGTCATCTCCGCCGTTGAACCATATTCGGATATGAACCGCTATGGACGCGAAATTGCCATCATCGAAGAGTCTCAAGCCGTAATATGATACACTCACAGTGACGAGCTTCTAGGTCACCGGAGGGCTCTCCTTTCGTCGTCGAGGACACTTGTATTGATGAAGAGGAACGTTGTAGGGGATCATCCTCTCTCGCGCTGTCTATTGGTATCTCTCTATAGTGCATTCCTCGTGGAAGCCACTCGCTTTCGAAATCTGGGAATTGTGCCACTCATAGAACTAGTGGCTGACCCTTGCGCCATAGTCCAATAAAAGCCATTGCACGCCTGCCTATTCATGAGGGATGTGGCATTAGAGAGAGAGAGAAATTAAGCCGTACGTTCACCACCGGGATGACAAGCCTTCCTATTTAAATTGGTGCATCAATGTTGTTTGTGCTGTCTCCGTTGTTGTGGTAATTGCTCTTGTCGTCGTTGTCATTCACGCTGTATTTGTCGCGATTGTTCATGCTGTAATCGTCGTAAATGTTCCGCGCGCCATATCGCCTCATCCTGCGCTCTTCGTTGCTGTTCGTCTTGTGTCATTGACCACATTAGCGGAGGCATAAGGTCAACTAATATCAATGATGGTAGTTCATGGTCACCTATGAAAAAAATAATATTGACTTAAATATTGCAGAAACTAAGCGTTTTATATCGCGATACTGAGAAATGCATACTACTTCGCGCGATCACCTTTTAGGGGCGAAGCTCCTTCGGCCCTCACGAAAACCTTTGTCGTCGAGGCTCGCCGTAGTCCCTAGTCGAAGCGCAGGTCCAACCCCTTTGTATGTGTATATCAATCAAGTATATGACAGCACACTAAAAGGTTGTTAACCAGAACAAAAAAAAGGCCACAACGCCGTGCAAACACCGACATATAAGCACCCATCAATGAAAGCATGTGACCGAACAAGAACAAAATAAAACACTTAACGAGAACAAAATATAAGGCCACAATACCATAAAAGCACCAACACTTAAGCACCCATCAGTCAAAGCATATGACGAAAAAAAAGGTTTAGCAGTACACTAATATCGATCATTATTGTGACTGAACAACATAAAACACCTAGAAGCACAAACCCTTTATACTAGTCGGCCATTTAAACGTAGACATTAAGGACTTTAGGACTTAGCTTCGCCCCATCATCAGCATTCACTTCGTGCATTGCAGCAATTTTTATTGAATATCGTTTCTTTACATATTGACAGGCAGAATGAAGAAAGAAAAAATTGTCACATGACTCTTCAAGTCGTATGACGATACTTGTATTTCTAATGTCCGCATTTGTATACATTACCTTCATCCGAAAACTTTTTATCGCTTCTATTTTTCAGGGGCCCGTAACCTTTATCATCCCCATTTAGTCCAGGAAAAGCAAAATGCCGAGCGTTGTGTAACTTATGTTCGAAAACTTACCTACCTTTGAATCTGCGTAAGGCGTGGGGCTTATTGTTGCGGCAGAGCTCTAAGGAATGTCTGATCTCGAAAACTTAGAATGTGCTTTTGTTCAATACACAGATGGCCGAAGTTGGCCTATCGCCGTGACTGCAATTACATACACTCAGTTTTTTGGAGATATCTCTATTCATTTATATTTTATTGTCTATTGAATGTTTCATTCCTATTCACGCTTCTTTCACAGGGCAGCACTTCAGCATTCACATGCAGCCCGAAATGAAATGAAACATGCATTTACACAAAACACCCTATCGGGGGTTTGAGAATAGCGAAATTTAGAACCGTATGGAATAGAAATTAAATAGTTATAATGGGGAAGGGCATAAGAATAGTAATTGAACACTAATCGAAGAGGTTTCCAATAGCTAGGCAGATATTTTAAGGACAGGCCAAGAATTCTATTCCATTTATTTCGAACAAATATTCACAAGCTTCAACAAAGTTACATTACCCTTATATTTAACCGTCAAACGAACCTACAATTACGTAAACTGACTTGAGCTCGTAACTGTAGAAACTTCTGCTTTCGGGTTTTTTTTAACCGTAGGACGAATACACCAGTTCCTTCCGTTACTCGGAAAGAACTGGAAAGCTCGGTACTTTGTCACGAGCTTTTTAATTATATATAAAAGTTAACTAATGCTTCATGAATGAACATGATGTATTTACTGATGCTGTTTGTGGATTGAGGACACTTTAGCTTCGGTGACACTGGTATTTAAAGCAGAACATCCTTTATCCGGTGATGAGTCAAGCTTCTATGGAGCCGGGAAAGCTTCAACTGTGTGCATCTTGGCAATTCACCAACAAAAAAAACACGATCCTCCGGTTTTCCGACGTATTGTTCATTTGAGATTTTCCCGGGGGTGCTCATTATCCCGAAAGTATTTTAAAAATTCGGTAATTCAAATATGCGGTCTTCGATTTCAGTACCTAATCAAATACAAAGCTATTCGATTAGATTTTTGAAATTTTCGAATATTCGCCCACCCCTACTACCTATATGTGTGAGTATATAACCACACAGACACGATATGTCATCCGCTCTGCAGCTTGCATCATTGTGTTGGAAAATCCGGGATTCACAATAACAGGATGGTTGGTTTGAATAAATATTGGTTTTAATAAGTTGAAAAGTAAGAAAGTTCACACGAAAGAGTGCAGAACTCATGCATTTGAGTTCATCGCACGGGGGACACACACAGCGTCCGTCGAACCTTCGCTCTTTCGCGCTCACACGCGCACACACAACCGCGCTGTCACACGAACGTACACTGACTCTCTATGCACACATGCCCCACCAGGCTCGTCTTAAGCCACTGTCCACTAATCGTGGTGCACAAGATGGGTGGCGCTAGCTACGCGCTAATAAAATTGCTAACACTCGGCCGTCCTGAAATCTTAACGTCCTCGTTAAGGTAGTTGCAGAAATAAACGAATGTCAGGTGTTCTACAGCTCGCAGTCGCGTAGTCTGGCAGGCACTACCCGTTGTCCGCGTGGGCGCCTTACTGCCAAGGGTGCGTCACAATGATCCTGGTCTGGTTGGTACTCGGATCCTTTGTCGTCGTCTAGATGAGACATCTTTTTTGTCGTAGACCACACCTTCAATTGGGAAACGTGCGCCGTCGTTGCGTACCTATTCCCGGTACTATTGTTCAACTCCGCCACCCTGTAGGTATCGGCAGACAACACTTCGGTAATCACCAATGGCCTCGATACTTCGCTTGTGTGTTGGTAGGGTTTCCCGTGTGCTGGGGCGCTGCCTTCAAAAACACCACATCGCCCACGTCATACATTCCTGCCGGGTAATGCCGACTGTCGTATGCCTGCTTCATTTTTGCTTGTCTTCCCAGTAACTGTTCTCGCGCAGCGTCTTGGAGCTCACGTGGGTCATTCCAAGCGTTTTCTTCGTCCATTGTCGCTTCTTGCAGGGCTAAACCCGAAAAAACGGGCTTGTAACCATGTAGCACTTCGTAAGGGGTCTTTCCCGTGCTCTTGCTAACAGCGTTGTTTAAACTGCACTCAACATACTTGAGGTTTGCATCCCAATCACGGTGTTCTGGGTCTTTCACTGCCGTAGTGATGACGGGCAACACAGTGCGATTCACTCGTCCCATTGTCCATTAGCCTGAGGATGGTGTGCTGAGTTCAGAACATGTCGGACGCCTCGTGTCGCACAAAACTCCTCGAAGGCTCTCAGCTGTAGTCTTTGCTCACTTTCATAAGGCTCCAGATCAGTAAACGGACAGTCACTACAATGCCAAAACCGCAGAGAGCTTCCCACTATTGCATACGTGATGTAAGGCAACTCTGTGAATGTCCTTCCGACCAATAAATCGACATATTGAGTTTCATCTGGGACTATGAGGATGGGTATGTCTTTTGCCAAAACACCATCGATGCGTATATCGCCCTCGCACCTGCCAATGCTTTTGCCGCAGGCACGGTGATATTTCCAAAACCAAACAGGGCTGTTGCCTCGGGGACGATTTCTAAGCCACATCGCGCTGCTGCGGAGGCACGAAGGAGACAGCAAGATATGCCTGTGTCAATGAGTCCAACAACAGTGAACCTTCCATTCATAGCGACTTCCTTCAGCAACATGCTCGCGGTCTTGATTTCATGTGCTCGCTCTGTCACTGTGTTTGCTTCGTTGCGCTGCAGTACCACGTTGCAGTGACGCTGTGTATGGTCTGTTCCATTGCAGCGAAGACACTTCATCGGCCGCGTTGGTTCCGGACAGTCTCCTCGCTATATGACCGTACTGGCCACAGTTGTAGCACTTTCGTTCCCCTTTTTCATTAGAGAGAGGGGATCGCTTATCCTTGGTACTGCTCTCGTCGACTAATTTTCTTGCATGAAGCGCGCTCGCATTCTGAGCATATGCTTTGTCACTCGCCGCACTGCGGTCACGTGCTGAACCGAAAAATGCTTGCCTCTCACGCTCAATCCTTTCAAATTCTTGAATGTCGTGCAGGATGTCGTCGTCGTCTTCATGGCTTTTCCCGAGCAACATCGTGCTAAGCGTAGTCCTGTAATGATCTGCTCAAGTGTGTCCCAGAAATCCAAGTTCGCCTCCTTTCACAACCGCACCTTGGCGTGGAAATAAACCACCGAGCTTTCGTTGCGCTGTTGGACGCGCTCATACATTTCGCGCCAGCGTTCCGCCGCACGCGTCTGGCTCACAAAGGTTCGTCGAAAACGCTCTTCGAAATCCCTCCATGTTTTGATTTGGGATCACCTCGAACGCAGCCAGTCTCTCGCCGGTCCGGTCAAACGAGACTTTGCGGTCTCAAGCATGAAAGGCTCAGGCCAGCTGTGCAGCGTCGCAGTCGAACGAATATTCTCATTCCAGTCCCTTGCTGAGGGTGCGTCCTCGCAACCGTCGAAGCTTAGTATGTTGTTGCTGAGGTCGGGCATTACCTGGAACGCAGCGATTCCACCGGTGGTGGTGGAAAACATTTATTAAACTATATACAGCGAGAGGTGTGGACGGGGCGAGCCGGATGGGCCCGCCCTTCACAAACACTAGGAGGGATCCCTAGTCCGGTATCCCTGTAACTGCCGCGGCGGCCCGGGCTCTAGCCACCAATGCCTGTTGGGCTTGGAGGTCGGAGCAGCCGAGCAGGACAGCGTCCCAGTCCTCCCGGGTGGGGTTGGGGTGGGGTGGGTAGGTAGGATTGGAGGGGCATGCCCACACCATGTGATAGGTGTCACAAGACTCCTCCGCACAGTGCGGGCGTTCCTGCGGACACGGGCTGTGGCGTCGCTGACGGAGCCAAGCGCTCGAGCAACGCCGTTAGAACGCGGTCCTTTTCTATCAGAGCGTTCAACAGTTCGCGCACGGTAACACTATCGCTTCGGTCAGCACCCACGGAAGAATCCACCTCACGCATAGTCTCAGCCGCAACACCACTCTCGTCGTCGCTGTCGGCTGGGGCGCCTCCACTCCGATGTCCTTGGCTGTTCATGGTGCCGCTCACTACGTTAGGCTTGGTAATCCCGCTTCTGAGATGTTGGAAAATCCGGGATTCACAATAACAGCATGGTTGGTTTGAATAAATATTAGTTTTAATCAGTTGAAAACTAAGAAAGTTCACGCACTTGCGTTCATCGCACGGGGGACACACACAGCGTCCGTCGAACCTTCGCTCTTTCGCGCTCACACGCGCACACACAACCGCGCTGTCACACGAACGTGTACTGACTCTCTATGCACACATGCCCCACCAGGCTCGTTTTAAGCCACTGTCCACTTATCGTGGTGCACAAGATGGGCGGTGCTAGCTACCCGCTAATAAAATTGCTAACAATTGAGGCTCATTGTCCTAATGGAATCGAAGGCTTTATTCGTAATGGTGAGACTAACGTCTTCACGTGTGAGCAGAGAAATATCAGAAACGTCTTTTTATGTGTCGTTCGGTATCCCGCTTACATTACAGACGAATTGCGTCGTGAATCAGTATTTCAGATGACAGAATTACTCAGTCTAGAATTGCAAGTCATTATGGCGACCACATAAGGAGAAAGAAATCTAATTTGTTTTACAATGGTTAGAACAGTGCGCTACAGATCTACAAGTTCGCTTTTATTTAAGGTTTCCTTAAACTTTAAACTTTATTAAAAGTAAATTGGGATGCACTTTTAAAATATATTCCAGTACGAAAAAAGTTATAAATGACAATGTGTATGTGCACTTGTTTACCTGTCACGCCGGGAAGGCGAAATAAAGTTACCAGCAAACATTACCTAGAGATATGCTGCACTTAGATCGCTCGACAGCTGAAGGTTTGATGGCGGCAGAATGCACAAGGCAAAAAAATTGGGGGGACCCTTAAGCTTCGCCTTTAAGAGTTGAACGCGATAGCGATATCCTGTCCCTAGTGCGTACTTCAATCACTTAGTGCATACTCTGTAATGGGTAGCATGCTTTAAAACCCGAGCAATTATGGTCGGGAAATGCGGGAAATGTTTTCGAACTTGCTAGGCACCCACTGCGTGGTGTAAAGGGAATACGAGCAGTGCCTTTTGTAATGGGTGGACGGCTTTGAACCCCAATCTGGTTATGATAGTCACATCTTCTGACGCCCGATGGCAATGTACGCTTGTACCACGCAATATTACTGCGATATTACATGTTGTATTGTGGCGCCTGTACACAGGACGCGTGTGTTTGTAAAGCGTGAAAGTTATTTTCACTGCATTTCCAAGCAGAGGAAGTTATTTTATAATTCCAAGCAGAAGCGTGGCTGTGTCGTAGAACACCTGCTTTCCACGTAGACGGCCTGGGTTCGATCCTCATTCGGACCCGGAAATTTTTATTATTTACTTTATTTGTATCTTTCTCGATTTTTCGGGCACGGAGAAGTTGATGATTTTTTTGCTCACAACCAACTAAACTGACGCCGACACCGACACCGACACCAGAATTTCTTCGAAACGAGCTCTGTAACGCTATCACGTTAAAAATCATTACAACTACGAAACCTAAAGAGCCCTGGGAGGCTACAGGAAGACAAGGTCCTCGATCCTCCATCAGAGCGGTCTGGCCCGGAACAGCAGCTGCCTGGACCTCGAAATATAGTTCTTTCACAGAATCACTCGCTCTCAATCTCTGTGCACCCGTTTCAAAACTGCGATTCGGCCTAGTTGGAACATATTCATCTTGAAATATTTGCGCAGGCACACGGGGACACAGAATATTTGCGCCCGTTTGTGTGTTTCTTCTGTGTCCCCGTGTGCCTGCGCAAATATTTCAAGATGCACCTGTTTACCTGTCACACCATTGACGAGAAAAATGTCGCAGTTTGACCTCATTACATCTGAAGGGTTGATGGTGGCCGCAATGCAATATGCCATGCAACTTGCCCGATTTCCATTATTACGGGAATTACCATAAAGGCTGCGATGAAACGTGAGGACAAGGCAGACGTGGCGCAACTGTGACCTCGTTTCTGTTCCCAAATGCTGTCGCCATATACATTGATGCAAACATGTGTGTCAATGACTGATGGGTAATCGGTCGAAAATACCCGCACTCTCCGTTTGGAGGGTGTGGGCCGACAACGGAACCACCCCTCATGTACGGGATTGGTTCGACTGTGACCGGCGATAGCTCCAGGTTTGATCGAACGCGGACGAGGGGCAGGAGTCGGGAGGCAGCAAATATAAAAAATAAACAAAAGTCCACTTTACTGCAAGATAAAAGCACGCGAGACAAATAGCCTTCGCATCAGGGCTGGTCCGTTTCAACGATGGCTCGGCATTTGTCGTGCAACAAACCCGACATCCGGAAAACATTCTGGTTCCTGAAGGCATAACGTTGGCTTACGTCGCCACATCAGAGCCCCTCTCTGTGGTCGCCCTCAAGAGGCTTCCCCTGAAGATCACTCTGTTGGGCGTTCAGTCTCGATCTCCGCCCTTAAAGCTGCTATTAGCTCCGACCTGACCCCGTCGCAGACACAGCAGTTGCTCGCCTTGCTGAAGAAGCATGAAGCGTCGTTTGACGTGCATTCCTCTGTATTGGGACAGACATGCGTCACAACGCATCGGATCGAGACAGATGGTACGTCCATCGTTCATCGTCGACCATATCGTGTATCACTAGCCGAGCGGAAGGTCATCGAAGAAAACGTTGAAGACATGTTACGACGGAACATAAAACGCCCCTCTGCTAGTCCTTGGTCATCTCCTGTCGTCTTAAATGGGAAAAAAGACGGCTCTGTGCGATTCTGCGTAGATTACCGGGCGCTAAACAAGGTCACGCGCAAATACGTATACCCTATGCCACGTATAGACGACGCCTTGGATTCGCTACAAGGGGCCCAGTTCTTCTCCAGTCTAGATCTACGTTCGGGATACTGGCAGTTACCGATGCATGAGGACGATAAAAAAAACGGCGTTTTCAACACAAGATGGGTTTTACGAATTCAATGTAATGCCCTTCGGCCTCTGCAATGCTCCCGCAACATTCTAGCGAATAATTGACACCATTGTGCGTGGCCTGAAGTGGAAGACCTGCCTGTGCTATTTGGACGACATCGTTATTTTCTCGTCAACTTTCTCTCAACACCTACAACGTTTTGAACGAAGTACTGAGGTGCCTTGCCAACGCTGGCCTTCAGCTGAACACGAAAAAGTGCCGTTTCGCCAGTAAGACAGTTAAGGTCTTAGGCCACATTGTGAGTAAAGACGGCATTCGTCCGGATCCCCATAAGGTATCGGCGGTTCTTCACTTTCACCGCACTGCTAAAACCCGCCGTGGTAGCAGAGTACGTAGGGCAATGCACAGCTAAGGTCGAGGGCGTGCCTTCGATTTCGTGCCACGGCGGCTGCATTTGAACAGGAACGAAATGCCAAAAACACCTTTGTAATCAGATTTGTGTGCATCTTAAAGAAACCCAGGAAGGCGAACTTTCCGGAGCCCACCACTATGGCATGCTCCGCAATTATATCGTGGTTTGAGACGTCAAACCCCTACAATTCCTGGTATTAACGTGCTACGAAAATAAGTTATCTTAATTGTAGAACCATATGTGTTATTTCTACTATTCGGATGTAGATATTCTATTGGAGTTAAGTGTAATGCCAAGGCGATTCTCAGAACAAATATACAATGATGTGGGCGTTCCTTGAGGATAAAGTAGCAAATATTTCGCATGCGTTCATTTCTTGAAAATTATGTTGAAGTGCACCGAAAAACGTGGACAGTAAAAGGGGACACGGCAGCGCGTACATGGAAAGTGCGCTTCAACCTAATTTTCGAAACAAGAACGTAAACCAACTTGCCCAAGTCGCCATGTTGTTGAAATTTTGCTTGAAGTTTTTAAGAATAGTGAAATTTGGTTCGTTTTATCATAACGACAGTCATAAGGAAACACATTAAAGATGTGATGGGGCTGAAAGAAAATGTAGGCAGATTGCACTAGGTGGCGCAAGGCTGAATGAAAGCGGAGCTGGTGTTTCCCTAGCTAGTCACGGCATAGGTGAGTTATTGCTGAATTATGCTAAGTTGTTGCTAGGTTTTACTAAGCTATGCTAAATTGCGGCGGGTTCTTTCTTAAAGCGCGAAATGCAGAACCCTGGCTAAATCAAACTAGTCCGAATTTTACGGGAACGTGAAGCACGCCACAGCATCTTTCACTTTTAGAATGCTTGTAATCAAAATCGGGCAGTTCCTTCTTTCTAATAAAAAAAGTTAGCCAAATCCGGCACTTCTTTGAATCAAACTGAGCCAGATACAATGAACCAGCAGTCCATCAACAATCGCGCGACAACCGACGAGGCCACATCCATTCTAAT
This sequence comes from Rhipicephalus appendiculatus, assembly GCA_030522465.1. Lineage (NCBI taxonomy): Eukaryota > Metazoa > Arthropoda > Arachnida > Ixodida > Ixodidae > Rhipicephalus > Rhipicephalus appendiculatus. The sequence goes on along the minus strand of JALIZH010011670.1, from coordinate 43,822 downwards.
AAATGTGTTATAGTTGCTTTGATAAGGTGCGTTGCTTCCTTAATTAGTTTCAGGGGGCCAAGTGGGTACTAACTCAAGGTCATGATGTCACAGGACAAAAGTCAATTATAAAATGTAAGAGGCCCATTTTTTCTACTTCTTTGTGTTGTTTAGTGTTTCTTTTCGAGTTTGACGCTACATTATTACGTTCTTCTTTCGCTTGAAATAGAAGACGACTAAAATGAAGATATTGGACACCGATCCATTCCATCGAAAAGAAGCGATGCGACACGGCGTGGAATACAAAAGGAGCTAAGAAGAAGAAGAGCAGTAGCATTTTTTGAAGGCCTTCAGTAGATGCCAGGAACAAGACAACGCTGCCGACAGTTCAGAATGATGTGCCTTTTCCCAAGATGCACTACACACTTCTAAATTTAGTTATCACCTTTACGCCCATGCAACAAAGGACGGCACCGACGAAAGCACGACGATGGTGTTAATGTTGCAAAATATTCCTACTTCGTTCACTCAGTGCAATTTAGATTACTTTTACTAACAGATTCAGGCCCGTTTCAATATGTAAGATCCAATTTCAAACTTTGCTTACATTTGACGTACTTTAGAGACATAAGAACACTGGAAAAAAAAGTTGTCAGTAGCAAAAAAGTTTTTGTTAGTTTCAGTTAAAGCGCTCTTTAGTCTTTTTAAATAAAGACGCCACAATTGTTGCTACGCTTTGCTCACTTACGCCAGGTTATTGTTGCGTTTCGCTCCAAGTTTACTATGATTGCATTAAGCGAGTTGCTTCGACACAACCTGTCCTCCTAAGTCAACTGCTTGCAGATCTTGACCAAAACTACTGAGGCATGCAGAAATTGCTATTAATCTGCTATCAATAGGTATTGGTTGACTCGGTTAGCCGTATTCAGGCCCGACTGTGCGTAAGTCACATATATAGACCGGAATCGGCATCGATTAGTTATTGACCAGAATTTATTGGCCGTTGATTTCGTAGCGAGTGGGAGAGCTCAATCATATTGGTTGTCGTAGTATGTGTGGACTTATTTGGGGGGGTTTACCAAGGCTTGAATCGATACCGATCGTTTATCGTTTAGAGTCGATTAACTATCGATTGCTATTGATATTGTTAGGTCATCAATCGGCAACGGTCGCAATTCATTCTCAGTCATTCATCACAAACCAGTAATGCCTTCGACTGGTCTTCATCACCTTAATCAGTCGGAAGTGATTCTCAGTCGTTCGATCACATACCAATCTTAAGCGCAATTGATCTTAATCACGTTAATTAGTTGTAGATTTAACTAACACTAGTTAAGTTCAATTAGTATAGACTTGACCACCTGTAGTTGCTAGTTCTAATGGCTATATGTACTTAAGTGGAATTTGACAACAAATAGTTGGGCCTAATTACGTTTGGCTATATTAGTGTTAATTACACGCCCGTCCACTTCTATTGCCTCATTTCTAGGCGCAGTTTTCAGTTTTCCGTGTCTCACCAACTAGCTCCCCGCCGCACGCTATTTGATCCTTAGCCCCGTACCGGAGCAATTATCTGCACCGTAGCCACGGGTGTTACGGTGAAGCGCAGAAACCGTGAACGGTAGTGGTCGAGGCCGTGGTCTAGCTCCGGCCAATAGGCTCCCCGTTTAGCAGGCGGAGAGCTCCGGGCGTTTCTGTGAAAACGATGGTGAAACACAGCTGATATTTTCGCGCCAGCACAGTTTGGCGCATGATAGCCTTAGCTGCTTATGCGTAATCAAACCATACAAAAGAAATCATATATACCCCCCTTTGGTGTTACCAAACAAACTGGAAGTTTGCTCCCGTCCAGTGTATCCCTCTTGTTTGCCCGTGCCTTTTCGCACTGCCCTTCTAACTATTCCACAGTTGTTCTTTTTTTTTCCTTTTCCGTGAGGAAGATGTGGCACACGCATCTTCGCCATTGTCCCAACTGCTCCTTGTAAAGGGTTCACTGGCCTCGTCAAGCTGTCCATAAACAGCTTTTAGCCAGTGAACCTCTCCAGAACATGTTTCTTTCTGGGAAATAAAAAGGAATTGATTTTGATTTCACATGCAATCCGAGAGTTACACGATGGAGGCAATGGTCAGGTCCGAACGTGAAATCCGGTGTAAAGTTGGACTCTATATGCTGATATTAGGCGCCAAAGTGTAGCCGACGTACCAGTGAGCGCTTGTGGCACACACTACTCAGTATACGCAAACACGTCAGCACTCTTGACAACATTCACCTCAAAGCCAAGCACTACGGCGTAGGTAGCTCCTTGCAAAAGCTTCGCATAACATACATTCCCACAGTGCGTGTGATCTCCCGGAATATTCCTTCCCAGAAAGGACTGGTCGTATGGTGTCTCTGTTTCACGCAGATCACATACCTATATAATCCCGTATCGGGTTTCTTGATGCATACTAAAGTGTGGCATCGGTCTACTTTGTATTCTATTATCAAACTGCTCAGCGAAAATAGTAGACACAGCACACCCTCGTCTATTCCTCGTTTTTGTCGTGTTGTCCTCGTGTGTTCTGTGTGTGCTGTTTCTACTTCTTGCGGTCAACTGTTTAATAATTTGTAATACGTACGTCTGGGCATGACCTGCTGGCTCAATTCATATAAGATACGAACGCTGCATTTGTACCTCTGGTTACCCGCAGCTCTAAAACGAATGTTGTTTTTGCCTTCTAGAAGAATCAATGTATTAATTGTGTATAACACGGTATTCTCTGCACCTAATTGTTGCCGCCACTGCTGCGCTTTACATCTAGAAAGCTGTCAGTGCTGCTCTCGAAAAAGTAATCATAACAAAATATGAAAATAACAAGCTGAAAGGCATATCGAGTTTAAAATAAACATAGAGGAGATTTACATTCAAAAAAAGTGTTGCCAATATTCTAAAAAGACTTACACTTTCGTCACACGGGCGAAGCAATGAATGCGATAGCAACAAAGTAGAATGTCACACGATGAAGGGCAAGCAATTCCATACCTGCGGGGCGTCGCTCAAGCGCAAATGACGGATGAAAAGAACGCACACCACGAACGCGAACTATCAACGGTCAATGCGCGACACTCGCACCACGCTGCTCAAACACGAAGAAGGACGCATGAAAAGAACGCACACCACGAACGCGAACTATCAACTGTCAAAGTGCGGCACTCGCACCACGCTGCTCAAACACAAAGGACGCTCGAAAAGAACGCACAGGTATGCACAGGACGAACGCGGAACAAACAACTGTGCAAGTTGTTACTTCTTCGTATTTGTTCAGTGCGCTGGAAGTGTCGACTGTGCCAGCGCCTCCTTGTCGAATTCTGCGGCGCGCGGAGTAACCCCTCTGCGCCTCCGGCGGCGTGTGGCGTTCGAATCATTTCTTGCCCGGTGTTCCACATCGCGAATGGGGACAAAAATGGGCCACTTATTATTGCGCGCTTCAAGAGCAGTTCAAATTTTCTTGCTCTGATTTACTTTTCTTTGCGGGTTCTATTTATATACATGCATGTACATATCCGGAACATCACGGTGATGGCGAAGTCCAAAATTCGCCGAGAGTGTCCATATGATTGCTATCGCAGTAAAAGATATGTAAGCCAAGAGTATTTTTCATCGCCAGATTCTACCATTACTCCGGGTCAACTTCTCTCCGCAGTTACGACAGGTTATTTTTTGAAAGGCTCTTGGGCTCCTGAAATATTTCTTCTGGTGTGAAAGGTAGTCTCTTACACCACTGCTGATTCATCCTTTTAGTTGCCGCAATAATAACTCACCTTACTTTCAATGACATATGGGGTGACCCAGCTATGAAATACCAGAATTTATACGAAAATATTAAGGCTGCTTTACATTAGTGGTGACAAGCCTGAAGAGAGTGCGAAACTGGGTGGCATTATTTGTGTGTATTATCGTTTCTCATTCTATCTTCCGCGCTTTCTTCTCTTCCTCCCATCCCTCTGCTATTTATGTGTAGTTTTGTCGCTCTTCATGTCAATTCTTATGTTTCAGCGCAAAAAGACACGTGTCCTCGTGTCCTCTCTCTCGCGTTCGTGTCTCCTTGCGCTGAAACATAAGAAATGCAGTACCAACTAGCCCACCAGTCAGTTTTATTGAACTTCATTTCAATTTCCTTTTTTTTCTCGCTCTTTGTATTTACTTCTCATTCTGACTCTTTCTAAGTTTCTTTTCCTTTCTTCACCTATCTTTATTTATTTATTTATCAAATACCCACAGCGCCTTCATAGGCATTGCCGTGGGCGGGAGGGGGGGGGCGGTTACGTAAAGTACATAATGTAACATGGAGTGAACACCACTACATGATCATAACTATACTATTAGATCACAACATGGTCATACCTATACAACAACATCATGGAGCGCCTGGACTAACGCGGCAATTGAACTTATTTTCACAAAGTCAGTGGGTAACTGATTCCAGCCTCTACTTGTACTGGGGAAAAATAAATTTTTACACGCGTCCATTTTACAGAATATTTCTTTCACCTTCAGATCGTGATCCACTCTCGCAGACACGTAATCAGGGCTATGCAAATATTTCGTGCGATCAATCCCTGTTCGTGAAGGGTAGATGTCGTGCAACAATTTCAATTTGCGAATGAGCCGTCTTTTTTGAAGACGTTCCCATCCAATTAATTTTTTGCGTCAGATACACTGAATTGCCTTGAATAATTTAGAAATACAAACCACACTGCTCTATTCTGTATTCTTTCCAGTTTGTCTATGTTCTTTGTGTCCAGGGGTCCCAAGCCGTAACGGCATACTCAAGTAGCAATCGTACACTCGAAAGCTAAAGTAGAGCCCTTGATTTAACTGGAAATTGTTTAGCGTTTCATTTTAGATACCCTAGAACACCAGTTGCTTTGGTAGTGGCATAATCAATATGTCATGTCTATGATAAGTCAGTGGTAAAAAACACTCCCAAATATTTAAATTTATTACTCTCTCTCTCACACGCCTTCTTTTAATGCTATGATTTTTTGTTTCTTTGATTATATTTCTTTAGTTATTCTAAAGGTTATGTCATACACTGCTAGCGTGCCTGGATAGACAATTAGTTACAACTCTCACCTTCGTAACGCGGGCACGCGGCTTGGAATCCCACCTCACCAAAAATTTTTTTTTCTTTTCCTTTCACTTTTTCTGTGTTCGTTCTCTCGCCCATACGAGTTATTGTATCCTACACCGGACAAAATGGGGCACGTGTTCTGGGAGTGGAGTAGGAGATGAAGAGGTGGACGAAGCGAGTGCGTGCCACTCCCTGATGACGATAGTTTTCTGTTCAGTCTGGATGACCTAACGGTCGGCTTCAACAGCTCCGCTGTTAGAAATTTTTGTGCAAACAAAACCTACTCAGTATTGTTCCCTGTGCACCGAAGTACCCGCCCATGTTTGTTTAGTTAACAACGATCGCAATGTCCAGTTCTCTGAATTAGAAAAAAGTTACACCAAGTTTTCTTAGGCCAATTATTTCATTTTACTGAAATCGGTTGAAAACTAATCGTAGGATTAGAATTAACAAATGATTTGAAATGAAGCTGTTAACAACGCAGCATGCATTCCATTCAGCCTGCTTTACTTTCTTGCGAGACACATCCCATTGGTACAACCCGATATAAAAATTCTTGCTCACGCAGATTTCTCAAGGCTGGTTCTTAAATTTTGTTGGATCCCGAAACACGACGCAAATAATTAGCAATTTAAAGGCGAGGAAAGCAAAAGTCCGAGCTATATGAAACGGTTGTCAGCTAACATGTTCACAAACTGAACGAGCAAGAAAGCCAGAATTCAAACACACAATATCGAGTACTACTAGCATATTATCGACTTTTGCACCATCTTCCGCACAGCCAACTTAACATTGACGATATTATGTCCCCTGTTGAACAAGCATGGGGGGTATCATTCTCATCGCACTCTACTCGCAATTGCCAAGATAAGAGTGGTAGTGGGGTTTAATAGAGCTGCAATTCACTACACCACATACTGAAAACTAAGATTTAAAGGTACCGTACTAATCGTTATAAATAGTGAAACAGTTCTGGTAAATGTACTTTATTTACCTTTATTGTTATACCATATATACGTATAATAATACTAAGCTGATTGCTATATTGTACTGCTTTAGATATGGTAATTGCAGTTCTGAGTTAAGAAAATGGCCTTGGAAAAATGCCCACAGTGTGAGAGGAATCTGCAAAGTAAACGTAACATGTAGTAACAAGTTAAAAGACGAGCAGGAGTGGCAAGCAAATGTTATAAGGCTAGATATTTTTCGGGTGGGCGATCCCTTCCCCTGCCACGGGTGCCGCACTTCAAGGGGGCCGAAATGCAAAGACCACGTTCGAACACTGTGCCTAATTTTTAACATTAATAACTGTGTACTAGCTCAGCTATCTGTTATTCTATGCAAAGAACATCCCTGAGCTAAGATTTAGTTGCACTTTAAAGAACCCGAGGAGTTTGAAATTAATCCAGAGTCGACCACTACAGCGTGCCTCATATTCACGCTGTGGGGTTAATGCAATAGTGATAAAGAGCTCTTTTCGCACAAATTCGTGTGTCAGTGTCGTTGGTTGTGAGCGAAAAATTATCATCTTGTCCGTGACCTAAACATCGAGAAAGATGAAAATAAAATAAATGAAAATTTTCGGATCTGAGTGAGGGTCGAACCCAGGCCATCTGCGTTTCTTTTTTCTTTTCTCTTTAATGCATGGAATCATTACCTGCAATTGTTGCGGACTGCACACAAAGTAATTTGGCGCATTAGAATTGTTTTAACATACACAACACCTACATCATACCTAACAGGAGGAGACGCTTCAAAAGTCAGGAAGACACACACAAGCGCCCAGATGTGCAAGCCAATCCGGAACGGGGTCAAAAGTTTCAATAATACTGCGCATTCGACAAGCTTCTTCTTGGAAGACAGACCTCGTCGATCGAGGTGGCTCGGAGTGTCTGTCAATCATGCGACTTTTTCACAGCGATTAAAGTCCTAATAACATAAACAGGTCATACGGCGTATTATTGGTGATACTCTTTTTGAAAGGGAGGAACGTAATACCACGAGCTGTGATAGGAAGGTCTTTTCTATTGTTCTCTTTAGAATGTTCCAAAAAATAAGATGCGTCTCGACAATTAATGAAACAGTGCTCTGTCGTCTCAGGTTGGTTGCAGAGTCTACAATTTACAGTCCAGGGCACATACATTGATTTTCCATTGAGCCATGTCTTCACTGGGAGAGTGGAGGTGTGTAGCTTAAAGAAAAAAGTTTTAGCTGCTGGCGATATACACATCCTCCGTACACGGAATAATACATAACGACCAGACAAAAGCGAATATGGCAGTCGATAAACAGGTTCAGTGCAGCGGTTAGCGTTGTTGTGTCAATATTATATAAATACTCTGAAGCAAATCTGGTGTCTAAGAACTGCTTCGGAAAACAACACTACACGAATGCCATATAGTGGAAGGAGTCTCCTTAACGAATGTAATATTGCCTGGCGGAAGCGTAGAATCGCGCCAGACGTCAAAACACGTGCGTTGCGCAACGAGTGGGTGTTTTAAAGGCCCACGTATTACAAAGCCCTCAGAAATATTTAATCACCATCATCAGCAAAGGCGTCAACAAAGTGAACAGCTGCGTTGGCTCGCGTTTAGCCTTACATACGCCTAGTGGGCCCTTCGCTTATTCGCAAAAGGAATAATTATGGCATAGTGGGCACTTAACAACTGTACTTGTAGTAGGCATACTACGGTACTTTAAAAAGGCTAATGCTGGAAGCGCAGTCGTTCATTTCGTTACGGCACGGTTCAGGTATCCACCGAATACCGATACCAGGCTAGCGATTCGGAAGGCGATGCGCACGACCCCCGATCACGCTATCGCGTTCTACTCTTGAAGGTGAAACTCAAGGGTCCTCCAATATTTTGCACGTAAAACCAGAGTAGTACGTTGTTACACTCATATTGCGTGTATCTGCAAATTTGGTTGTACCGTAGGTGTAGAATGAGATGGCGAATCTAATATTGTTATGCGAAGAGATGAAGACAAGAACCTGTAGACAAGCGTATTTACAGAGGAGTACTTTGGGACTTCATCCTAAGCCATCAGCACAAAGCAGTCTCCAAAATCATCATCGTGTTCTTCAGCGTATTCATCAGGTGATGTCATTCCGTAGCATTAACCCCCACAGTAAGAACAGCCTCCCGGAGCTTTTAAAATCAGTGGTCCGATAGGCTAGAGTAGGCCTTGTGTCTGCTGACGTGCAAGAGGACACTTGACGCCACGGCAAGGAAAGAAGGAGGACTGACCAGGCTAATTTCGAAGGTTACTGGTATCACTTGGAGAATGACGCGTTAGCACCCTGTGTTGTTACTCGCTGCACAATTGCGGTAACATTGACGTAATTGCAAGTTGAACGGGCATCGTTGGCACAAGGGGACGTCAGTGCGGTGTTAGGCAAGAGAGCGAGCTGTTGAGTGATGCGTTTGCGTTTAGCGAGTTGCAGGCGCCGGCAATTTTTGATGACCTCATCAGCAGTCGACACGTTATTGAAAACAACCAGGTTGAAGGCATCATCAGCGATGCCCATGAGGATGTGGGCAACCTTGTCTTGTTCCGTCATATAATGTCAACTGCGTGGCACAAAGCCAAAATGCCTTGAATGTACATCACGTAAGGCTTTGTTGACATCTACACGCGGTTCGATAACACATTTCTCGCTGCGAGAGCGAGCTGCTGACCCACAGGGTTGCCGAACAACTTGCGAATATTCTCTTTTAGTGTGTCCCAACTAGTCAACTCAGTATCGTGAGTCTCACACCAGACACGAGGTCTGCCGTGGAGGTAAAATAGCACATTAGCAAGCATTAGAGTGGGGTCCCATCGGTTCTGTGCTGGCGCGCTCGTAAAGGCTGAGCCACTTGTCGATTTCTTCCCTATTGGTGCCAGAGAAAAGGTCAGAGTTTCACCGCAAGGGAGCGGCTATGAATGCGATATCAACAAATTGTAATGTTATACGAAGTGAAGCTGGCAGCTAACTCTTTTGGATCCGATCTCAGGCAACTCTACCAAACACTGGTTTAAGAGAATACGGCCGCTCCAGGGACACTCTTCGCTCATTCTCTTCGCGTTAAGAGCGCAGCACGTAGAAGGGTATACCAGCCGCCCTCTGACGGCTACCGAGATAGCGAAATAACGCGCGCGCCAGCGATGACCACGCTTCGTAAAATCAAAGGTCGCCGCTGCTCGAGGGACCCTCCTCCCCCCTCGCGTCTTTTCACGCTTGTTAAAGACGAGCGGGGCGTTTCTTATCTGCTTGAGCATTCGATGGCCGTTCGAACAGGCGGGGGGAATTTTATCGCATGCGCCTCGGAGCGACGGAGATGGTCCGGCTCGTTTGATCTCCGCTTCAGCCGTGTTCTTCCCCCCCGCTCGCACGCTATTACCCGCGGGTAGAACGTAAGATAGTCTGGGGGGATTTTATCAATTTGGACTTTGTATGTGACGTGACGGCGATGGCGACGGCAAGAACCAGTTGAGACTGTCCATATAATTGCTATCGCAATAAAACAGCCGGGTTGCGAGGAGCACTGACTTTGATGTAGTTGGCGTTGGCGGCAGGGGTTCGAGCCGAAGTGGTCGATGTATCTTCCGGAGCCACGTAGCAAGGCTCAAGACAACGTCAGCTTACAAGGTTTCTGACGAAAGGTGGCACCCAGAACGACCACCAAAATGTCACGCGAAGAGACGCAGACGAGAAGTTCTCTATTTACAGGAGAGTACTCAGGCACTTCCCCCTGAGGCAGCGGCACAACACAGTCTGCAAATTGTTGTCGTCTTTCTCAACATATTCGTCTCTTTATGGCTGTCCGTAGCGTCATTTTCAAAGAACCGAGGGCGTCTAGAAGTAACAAGCCAACAAAGATTATGTGGATCCGAAGCACTAAAATAAATGACTTTTTGGCCGTTTCCTGGGCACAGTTGTTGTGACTACAGTGATTTCTAAGCCACTAGTTTCGACTCGCATTCACCTGCTATTATGCGATTATTTGATTCATTTTCGAGCTACAGCACACGAATGGCGTCCCACTAAAACTGCCCGTAATTGTTATCATTTTACTCACTGAATTAAGCATAAACCAATTCCTCTTGGAGGAAGAACTTTTGCAGCTCCTTTTTTTGCTCACATAACGTGCTCTGTCCTTAACAACGCTGTGATGTGGGCTACGTTGCCCATTATCATCTTCATGATCTTACTCATAATTTATTGACCATGAAAGGTTCCTGGTGGCGTATTAAGTAAGCCGCAATATTTAGAAAGGTAGAGACGGCGTATTGGAATGAGAATCAAACACACAAGAAGTTCATTGAAAACAACCTATCCCCCCAACAGAAAAGATCTTCATTGAGCCATTCCACTATCTGAAGGTCGATGACCAGCGAAGCTATGTAGCTCACAGGTTTATGTATTTTTTTATTCGTTTGTGTGCCTATTTGTTCATTTATTTATAACTTTTGAATTTAGAATATGCTTGAGAAATGCCTTAGAATTAGCGTGTGGCAGATGTACAACTCTAAGGCTTTTTCTGTATTTCTTTATTTACCTATTTACTTGCTTATTCCTAGATATTTGCTTATTTTTAGTGGACCCTGCAGTGGAGAGTAGTCGAGACTGCTCGAATTCTGCGGCACGTGCCTGCTAGGGGTTATCGTGACAATGCTATCGAAGCTTCGGGCCTACTGAGCCATATTAGCATAGCCCCTCTGATCGATCTATCATTTCGTGCTGTTTTATTGTGATAGTGTTAAGGAGCTTATTTCGCCGAAATGCCACGCCCGGCGTCGTTGGTTCTGAGCAAAAATCAGCGTTTCCCGTTGGCGAAAATTCGAGAGATGCAAATAAAGAAACAATAAGTATCGTTGGTTTGAGTGAGAATTGAACCAAGGTCTTCTTCGTCGCAAGCAGGTGGTGTACCACAAAGCCACAGCCGTGCGTGAAACTATATCAAAAAGAAAAAAGAAAGCTACCAGAATTTCATGCAGTGCAAGGGGTGTCTTTAAGCCTTTCAGACACTTCGTACACGGTTGTGTACACCACTTTCGTTTGCTGGTTGTGTCCACTAGTGGCCAACAAAGGGCAAAAAAGATGGACTCCTACATCAACTTAACCTGCTGGATAATAATTGTGTCTTCATTTAATTTTCTCTTCCAGTGTAATGTTGAATATAGTCCCATTCCTGAAGGCACTACTACATTCGACGAATAGTTCGACGTGGCGCTTACTGCGAGTTCAGACAAAAGAATAATTTTCCTTTGCTCAAAACCAGCATAACCGAAAACGAATTCGCACTCTATTTCTAGCATGAATGACTTCAGGATAAATAAATATTTATTTAGAATTTAATTCGAATCAGTCGCTATAACACATATAAATTAGTCTATTATGAGATTACTTTCGCTAAAATTGAATATTCAGCACATGACAATAACGCTGTATTAGTTCGACGCATTTAAAAACAGTTCTTCATAGGGGACGTCTCAAAGGGTTAACGCAAGTAATATATTGATCGGCGGAAGCATAGAATCGCACCAGGCACCCAAACACGTGCATTGCACAATGAGTGGTTCATTTAAAGTGCCATTCGTTATAAAGCGCACAAGCACGATTATTCATTATTATCAGCAACAGCATTAACAAACTCATCAGATGCGCAGGTACGCGTGCTTCCTCACGGACGCGTAGTGGGTGCTTCACCAACTCGTAAGGATTAATTATGGCGTAATGGGCTCTTCGCAACTGTAGTTGCTGTAGGCATTCTAGAATAGTTTGAAACAACCAGTTTACAGGCACAGAGAAGTTCATTTTATGCGTCACTGTTCTGGTGCACGCCGAGGAGGAAAGCGAAGGCTAGCGGCTGAGAAGGCGATGCGCTCAGGGCCCGATTACGTTATCGCTTTTTACTCTTGAGGAGGAAGCTAAGGTTTCCTCCAAATTTGAGTGCCCGTGGTTCGCACGCATCTCAACAATAGTCAGTGGACGTGTCTAGTACAGCAATTTTCAACCTTTCCAGAAATGTGTTTAAAAATTTCCTTTCATGTAGTGCTATGACTACTTTCACCTCAGGCTAAGATAGAAATTGTATCAACAATTTCCCTAGCAGGTTGCCTTGAGAGACCGTAAGATCATAAAAAACATAATCAAAGAGTTCTGGACGTGTGCAGTCTTATGTATTACCACGCGTAGTCATGCAAAGAATGCACTTTCTTTAACAGCGCCACCAGTCATCACTGAAACGCCGCCCTCAGAGTGGAGGGTAGGAAATCTTACGCGGGTAAGCTTTGTGTTTGTGTGAAGCCTCGCTATCAGAGGCTGGCGATCGGTTTTACAGACCCAGTGACCAATGGTAAGCGACCGCTTCATGTGATGTCAAATACGACACCAACGCCACCCGGCTCGTCAGACCCTATAGTCGCTTGTGATGCGTCTATACGCATAGTGCACCGCCTATAGAGGCGCCACTGAAAGCCACCTAGCGGGCGCCGGCGACAGTACACTCGGGTAGCCGAGCAGACGACGGCGCATTGCATAGCGTTGCTGCAGGGGATGGCTGAAGTACGCGGCTGCGATTTTCCATACGTTCTGGTGCCTGACAGCTACTTCTGCGGTAGCAGCTGCAGGAAAGGCGCGGGCCTCTACAAAAGTGGCCACGTGCACGAAGTTAACGGAATTTGGCACAACCCAGTGCGTATACGTGCCAGGTGCGTGCCGCAGACCAGCGTGACAAAGCCCAGCTGTGAAGTGGAGCTCGTGGTATTAAAACTTGTTGTTGGGCTAGTTGGTAACTCGTCATATTGAAAGTAAAATTTAGAGTATGCTTCTAATGACAGACGTACTGATGATTTCACGCTCCTTCCGAGAACCTGCGTATTTGTAACCGTGGTTCACAACCACATACGGCAGCATGTGCCACAAGATGCGCGTACTTATCCTCGTTTTTCTTAACTTTTTGCGCATGGTCCCTAAGCCGGTCATTTAGGCATCTCTCAGTTTGCCCGACGTACACTTTTCCGCAAGATAATGGAATGGAGTATACAACCCCCGTGGAGCACTTAACGAAGGCCTTCTCATGTTTTTTTCCGGCAACCGCGTCTCCTGCCATTGCGAATGCGCGGGCACAAATTGCCGAGTTTTTCTGGCGCCGAAAAGACCAGCGGCACACCATGTCTTGCAGCCACCTTCTTAAGGTTGTGAGAGAGCTTATACAAGTACGGCATCATTTGAGGCTTGGAACCCGATGGATCCCAAGCAGCTCCATCCCTTTGTGTTCCACGTTTCAGCTTCTGCATAAGTGACTCGGCGACCATGTGAAATCATCAGCACGTCAGTCATTATAAGCTTACTTCATTGAAAAACAAAGAAGGATCGTTGTGTTGGCCAGCCGTCCGTGATGTTGTATCAAAAGGAAATATCTTTTCTCGAGGCAAGGTGTTAGTGCTCCTAGCGGCTTTATCTTTCTTTTTTTGTAACTTTGTTGGGTGGTGGCTGGTTCCTAGTATCGCTTGTTGATTCTTTGCACATGCGCACTACTGTTAATCATTGTTTTTTTAATGCGAAGCATTTCTTAGCGAACTTCGGCGAGTTTGAGTGTATCTAGCTATCTATCTATCTATCTAGCCGCCTACGACTTTGTGCTCTCCTGGCCGTATCGTTAATGGGATTTATACCAAATTTGGTATGGCCTGACATGACCGTATGACGAACATAAATGGCTGGTCATATCATGAAAATCATGATTAACTTGTGATGAAAAGTATGATTTACATGCCACGCTCATGGCGCGCTCGCGGCCGTTTTTCTTTAGCTTGATATACACCAAATTTGGGATTGAGTGACGTGACTGTATGACGAACATAAATGACAGGTGGTAATATGCAAATAATGACTTCTCATGTGCGACATGACATGCATTCCACGCTCATGGCGCGCTCGCGGCCGCTTCGTTAGCTTGATATACACCAAACTTGGTAATGAGTTACGTGAATGTATGACGAACATAAATGACAAGTGGTAATATGGAAATCATGACATGTCATGAGCGACATGACTTGCATTCCACGCTCATGGCGCGCTCGCGGCCGTTTCGTTAGCTTGATATACACCAAACTTGGTATTGAGTGACGTTACTGTATGACGAACATAAATGACTAGTGGTAATATGAAAACCATGACTTGTCATGTGCGACATGACTTGTATGCCACGCTCATGGAGCGCTCGCGGCCTTTTCGTTAGCTTGATATACACCAAACTTGGTAATGAGTTACGTGACTGTATGACGAACATAAATGACAAGTGGTAATATGGAAATCATGACATGTCATGAGCGACATGACTTGCATTCCACGCTCATGGCGCGCTCGCGGCCGTTTCGTTAGCTTGATATACACCAAACTTGGTATTGATTGACGTTACTGTATGACGAACATAAATGACTAGTGGTAATATGCAAATAATGACTTCTCATGTGCGACATGACATGCATTCCACGCTCATGGCGCGCTCGCGGCCGCTTCGTTAGCTTGATATACACCAAACCTAGTATTGAGTGACGTGACTGTATGACTAACATAAATGACAAGTGGTAATATAGAAATCATGACTTGTCATGTGCGACATGACTTGCATGCCACGCTCATGGAGCGCTCGCGGCCGTTTCGTTAGCTTGATATACACCAAATTTGGTACTTAGTGACATGACTGTATGACGAACATAAATGACAACTGGTAATATGGAAATCATGACTTGTCATGTGCTACATTACTTGCATGCCACGCTCATGGCGTGCTCGCGGCCGTTTCGTTAGCTTGAGGTACACCAAATTTGGTATTGAGTGACATGACTGTATGACGAACATAAATGACAAGTTGTCTAATGGAAATCATGACATGTCATGAGCGACATGACTTGCATTCCACGCTCATGGCGCGCTCGCAGCCGTTTCGTTAGCTTGATATACACCATATTTGATATTGAGTGACATGACTGTATAATGAACATAAGTGGCAGGTGGTAACATGAAAATCTTGGCATGCATGTCATCTACAACGCCATTTACATGCCACGCTCATGGTGCGCTAGCGTCCAGTTCGCTAACCGGATATACACCAAAATTGGTATTGCGCGACGTGACTGTATGACGAACATAAATGATAGGTCCTAACATGTAAAACATGATATGCAAATTATGTAAAGCATGATCTGCTCCTTCCTGGCTGCTTCGCATTACATCGATTCCCACAGTGCGTGGGATATGCCGGCTTTTTTTTTTGCGCATCTTCCTGTACGTATAAAAGAAGGTCAGTCACGCACAATAAACAGTTGGTAGTGAGCGCTGTGTGTGGTGTGTGTATCCTGAGTGAAAGCGTGTGTGAATGTGCGAGTGTTTCGAGGGTTTTTCAAGTTGCGCTAAGCTTTACTTTCAAAAGCGCGTGTTAAGTAGCCGGTTTGCTTTGTTCACTGATGCGACGCCTCGTTCAATTCTCGTTGGTCTTCAAATTCAGCCTTTGTTGCAATGTTGTTTTTGTACGTATTATTAATAAATGCACATAGTATGGGCGGACTTATATTTAAATGTTCCAAACTCGCATGGTGAAATGCCGGCACATGTAGCGATCTTGCTACCGCTGATTACACGTGCCATCGGCGAACAAGTGCCACCAAGATAATCAGTTGTGCCATTAATATTGCAAATGGAATCCCCTGGTAAGGAAATCGCCGAACGTACGGGTGAGTAAAGCGAGAGCTAGCACCGCACCGCCGATGCCATCCCGCTACGTCCGTCGATCTGCGCTACCCGCTGCTGTTTTAGCAACTTGAAATTATCTCGCTAACCTGCTTCAAACTGTACAAAGCTATAGTGTGAGTACGTTAGCGCTTTAGTGTTACAGACAGAATCCGCACGATGTACTTAAAAGCGGAGAAGCGCCGACCACGTTAGATAGGCATGTCCGCAAGGCCTCGCGGGGAATGAGTAAAACCACGTTGCGGGCGAGTTTTTGTAGGTGTTTGAGCACCCAACCACTCAGTGATTGTTTTTTGACATATATTGAAGCTCCGGCCACCACACACATGCGTCGGACACTGCTTATTTCACTCCGAAAACGTGAACGACGCGGGGACACACGAACAACGACGTACAAACCTGCGGCGGACGTCTGCTCACTGCCCCGAGAGTAACGAGCAAGTTCGCCACCACTGGCGCTTCGGTCGGCGTGCACTAGGCGTATAGCGATGCGTCTCTTTTCGCCGTTTTGGAATTAGCAGCTTCAAACGTGATAATAAAAAAGTATCTATGGCCAATAGTTTCATAGCACGGAAACCACTGTGCATATACCATTCACAGATACTTCGAAGTGTGTCGTGCATGTCCATTGTTACTCTTCTTTATGTTCGCGGCACAGTCGCAGTTAACGCAGAGTGCCTAGAGAGGCCAAATATACGAGGAATGTCTGTAAAAAATAGACTTACAGGAGCCACATAAATATTCAAACACTTCTACGCCTCTTTCCCGAAGCTTGGAGATTAAGACTGGACCCGTACAGAGTGGAATGGTCGCTTCTGGCGCACCTTCTATGCAGCACTTCGCGCCCATAAGTACTGGATAGCACAGCATATATACCCCTGCGATTTCGTAATCTTCCCACTGCCGCTTCCTCACGTGCACCTATACTTTTCTACCCGGCCGGGTGCTGTTCTATTTTGCCTCCATCAAAATGCGGCCGCTGAGAGGATTTGGAAAATAAGCCGATTCACGTCACTGTATTTACCGTAAGCACCAAAGCTTTTTGAATGATGCAAGGCGTACTCGACATGGATCTAAAGCATTGCTCACCAGAAACAAAAAAAAATATAGAGGTGTTTAGTAAGACCAGAATGACTACGAAGACTTCCACAATGAGGCAGCAATGTCAGGCAACATTAAAAAGCAACAGCGTAATACGCGGGACTACCGCTACACCACTTAATATTATAAGAATCCCAAATCCAGGTGTAAGGATGAAGAGAGTTGACGCATAACACATCTTAGCTTGGTTTTCGAATACATGCTATATTGCTGCTGATTTAACGGTGTGTGGAATCGAATTACAGTTTGATTCCTACAAATGTTCCCGTGGACGTTAGTGCGCACTTCAGGTGAAAGGCGGGTATCAAGTTCAGAGGATAATGTTGTAATTCACAAAATCTTCAACGACAAAGCCATCGACACATAGAATATTACGAAATAATATACATAAGACGATTGATACATTGAAAGAGCTGATTAAGAGGATGAATAGTTAAGCTGTAATACAGCCGCGTTGCATTGCACAAGAAATGTCTGAAGTCAAAAGACGAAGCGCCTGATTTTGCAGGCGTTGAAGTGGACTTAAGTGTGTGAAGTATGTGTGACCCCTAACTGGTATGCAGTGACATAGCTAAGCTGTGGATGTGTGCGTGACAAAGAGGTGTTGGATGAATTTGTAAAAATACCAGCGGTCTTTGAATATGCCTGCCTACGTATTAGCCGAAATTTCACAAGCCCTCACATCCACGGTGGCTCGAGCGCTGCCTGGCGCAGAGAGAAATTAGGCTATATACTTGCCGTCAAGACGCTGCATCTTATGTTCAAAATACTTATTGCATTAGGATTGTCTGTTCTGTCGGTGTTGCTGGTGGAGTCGCCGTTGTCGTTGTAGTTGTTCTTGCATTACTTTCTGCTGTGCCTGCCGCTCTACTCGCCGTGGTACCTCGGGCCGGCGCTGGTTTGCTATGACCTGCGCTCTCCTACGTTGTTCTTCTGTGAGTGAATTAATGGACGCCAGTGTTGGCCGATGCGTTGGGGTAGCAAATGTCGATGATGGTATTTCGTGGTGAAATATGAAAAAAATAATAACGCTCAGAAGGATTCCAGTGCCTAAACGTTTAGCCGTTGTCATACTGATTAACACAGGCTGGCTAGTATGGCCGTTCTATTCTGAAAAACATTTATTTAAAAATAGGGCACTGACGTTAGCCAGAATTGTTGCCACATCTTTCTTTAAATCGTCGGACAATACTTTTGTTGCAAATGCTGGTAGTTGCATGCATGGACTGCAGCATAATACAATTTCTTACTTTTATTTTTCACGACAAGGTACTTTTGCCGTGCTACGCTAGCCCCAAAAAAGAAAAGATTATTTGTGTTGTACAATGGAAGTTAAAATGAAGCATGAAAATTCAAGGCACCAGTGGGCCTTATACTTATTGTTACAATGTATCCAAGAAACATTTCATCTGAAAAGAATGGAAGATACTGTGCTTCAAGATATGAAAAACTCAAGTTCGCCTATCATCTTAGTTTTAAATATAATGAGCAAATTTGTCTAGCAACTCTGCATTGTCTAGGTAACGTATTTCAATTTTCTAGGGCAGGGGTTCTCAAGCTTGTTGTTCCCAGGTAACCCTGCTAAGCTCCATTAAGCGCAATAGAACCCTCTGCTCCAACCCCCCTTTTATGCAAGAATGTTTTATTCGGTTCGCGCTACACTCACGAGCTGTAAATCCAAAAGTAAGGGTACATAAAGAAGTTTAATCCCGGAGCCGCATGTCGGCTGCGGAATTCAGCCGATTCCTGTACTTATTTTTCATATAGGCGAGTGTCCAGAATGCCTGCGCCCAAGCATATGATGTTGCAAATGTCTGCAGCATTCCCACTGCCAACCTGACTGACCTGACCTGACTGTAGGACGAGCATAAATGACAAGTGGTAATATCGAAATCATGACATGTGATGTGTGACATGTGTGTTGCATGCCACGCTCATGGCGCGTCGGCAGCCGGATGGCTAGTTTCATACATACCAAATTGGGTAGTGCGTGACGTGACTGTATGACGAACATGTGTGGCAGATGGTTGCACGAAAATCAAGGCATGCATGTCATCTACAATATCCATTTACATGCCACGCTCATGGTGTGCTTGCGTCCAGTTCGCTGGCTTGATATGCACCAAAATGAGTTTTGCGTGACGTGACTGTATGGCGAACATAAATGGCAGGTGGTAACATAAAAATCACGACATGCGTGTCATAAACAACGTGATTTACATGTCACGTTCCTGGTGCACTTGCGTCCAGTTCGCTAGCTTGATTTACACCAAAATTCGTATTGCGAGACGTGACTGTATACGAACATAAATAACAGGCCCTAACATGGCATGCATGTTATTTTCAGCATGGTTTGCTCATTGCTGGCTGCTTCGCATTGCATCGATTCCCACAGTGCGTGGGATCTGCTTGTTTTTTTTTTACACCAACGTTGTTGTTTACACGGAGAAGTTGTAAGTGCTGCTCTTAAAGATATTTGTAAGAAAAAATATACACAGTATCAAGAATGACACATACAGTTTAAGACAAGCTTACAATAGGTTCCTGTCAACAAAAAACGTCACCAATACCCTCAGGAAGATAACTACGCCGGCAAAATTTCTCATTGATAGCTTTTGCCCCCCGCGTCTGTCTATAAGGCATGCTTTTCTCTCAAAGGTTAGTCCCCTCATGGCGATAATCTATCTGTTGTCCTGTGAAAGGTGGCCTTTTACACCATGGTTTGCATCTTTTTTCACTTTCTGTAATATTAAATTGTGCAGTTTTTAATATTGTAAAGGCAACACCACCATGGAGCACCAAGCCTCTCGTGCATACTCGGTAGTTCGGGTGGCAGCCAAGGGAAGAACAGTATCAAGTGGCAGGGTGGGTTCGCGACCGTACAGGATATAAAACGGCGAAAATCCGGCAGTGGCGTGTCGAGAAGAATTGTATGCGAACGTGACTTAAGGGAGAGCAATGTCCGAGTCATGGTGACCATTCGACACGTACATCGACAGCATATCTGTGAGTGTTCTGTTGAACAGCTCCGTGAGACTGTTCGTTTGAGGATGGTATGAGGTGGTCAGTTTGTGTTTAGTGGCGGAGGAACGGAGAATGTCGGCGATGAACGCAGAATGTCTGAGAATGTCGGCGATGAGAGGAAGGTGAGGCCACGGTCAGTGAGCAGCTGTCGTGGCGCCTCATGGAGCAAGATAATGTCACGTAAGAGAAAGTCCGCGACGTCGGTGGCGCAACTGGTGGGGAGAGCCCGTGTTATGGCATATCGGGTGGCGTAATCAGTTTGAACGGCTATCCATTTGTTCCCGGCGGATGACGTTGGAAATGGGCCGAGAAGATCAAGTCCCACACGGAAGAATGGCTCTACAGGAACATCAACTGGTTGGAGATGACCAGCAGGGAGCATCTGGGGCGTTTTGCGACGTTGACAGGAATCACAGGCAGAAACGTAGCGTCGGACGGAACGAAGGAGACCAGGCCAAAAGCGACTGCGCACGCGGTCCTACGTGCGCGATACACCTAGGTGTCCTGCCGTGGGAGCATCATGAAGTTCGAGATGAACCGTTCGACGTAATTGTTTCGGTATGACTAACAGGTTCCGGCCCGTCTGGATGGAAGTTACGACGGTATAGGACACCATCCTGAAGGACGAATTGGCGCACAGAGGCGTCGTTGGGCGATGTCTGCAGACGGTTAATGAGTGCTCGCAGCGAAAGGTCGCGTTGCTGCTCGTCTGCTATGTTGTCGAAAGGAGACAGAGAAAAGATGCAATTGATCGAGTCGTGGTCAGTGTCATCGGGCTCGTCTAACGGATAACGAGACAAGCAATCGGCGTCCATGTGTAGGCGGCCAGACTTATAGGTGACAGAATACGAATATTCTTGAAGGCGTAACGCCCAGCGACCAAGCCGTCCTGTAGGGTCCTTCAGTGAGGCCAACCAGCAAAGCGCGTGATGGTCCGTTACAACTGAAAAGGGTCGGCCGTATAAGTATGGGCGTAATTTTGCAGCCGCCAAACTAGGGCCAGACACTCACGCTCAGCGATAGAGTAGTTGCGCTCCGATGTTGTGAGGAGCCTGCTGGCGTAGGCGATGACACGATCAATACCGTGCTGCCGTTGTGCTAGTACTGCGCCTATTCCGTGTCCACTGGCGTCGGTGCGAACTTCGGTCGGCAAAGAAGGATCAAAGTGGGCCAGAACGGGCGGCGTGGTAAGGAGCCGGATTAAATGAGCGAACGCGGAAGCCTCGGCGTCGCCCCATATAAATGGCACCTCCTTTTTCAAAAGCTCAGTAAGTGGTCGTGCTATCTCCGCAAAGTTTTTCACAAAGCGGCGAAAGTAGGAGCACAATCCAATGAAGCTGCATACATACTTAACGCACTTTGGCACAGGGAAACTAGTAACAGCGCGGATTTTGCCTGGGTCTGGCTGTACTCCACTAGCATCAACGAGGTGGCCAAGCACTGTAATCTTTTGACGACCAAAGTGGCACTTGGACGCGGTAAGCTGAAAACCAGCTCGGCGAAAGACGTGCAGTATTGCAGATAAGCGTTGGAGATGAGTAGCGAAAGTTGGGGAGACACGATGACGTCGTCCAGGTAGCACAGACATGTGGCCCACTTGAATCCTTGGAGGAGGAGTCCATCATGTGTTCAAATGTGGCCGGCGCGTTACATAGTCCGAATGGCTTCACCTTGAATTGATAAAGACCGTCAGGTGTGACAAAGGCGGTTTTCTCGCGGTCCAGATCGTCCACAGCGATTTGCCAATAGCCAGAGCGCAGGTCGATCGACAAAAAGTAGCGAGCACCATGGAGGCAGTCAAGGGCGTCGTCAATACGGGGTAAAGGATAAACGTCCGTTTTTGTTACTTTATTAAGGTGCCGGTAGTCCACACAAAATCGCCAGGAGCCATCTTTCTTTTTCACCAATACAACGGGTGACGCCCGCGGGCTGCATGATGGTTCGATGATGTTCTTGGAGAGCATCTTCTTAACTTCTGGTTGAATGACTTGACGTTCTGCGGGCGAAACTCGATACGGACGCCTATGAATAGGAGGGATATTGCCAGTATTTATGCGATGTTTCACGGTCGTAGTTTGTGCCAAAGGACGGTCGTGAAGATCAAAAATATCGCGATACGAATATAGAATGCGGTAGACATCGTCAGAGTGCTTTGACGGTAAGTCTGGCGCAATCATTTTCTTCAGGTCGTCGATAACAGATGCGGCGGACTGCAAAGGATCAGTGTTGTCGGTAGCACCATCCGCCAACGTCACTGATGCTACCGAATGAGCGTCAAATGCACTAATATGTGCCAGGGACATCCCCCGTGGCAGCACTTGCATTGTCAAGCCAAAGTTGACCACTGGCAAACATGTACGATTGGATGTAATAGGTAATAGAGGACGAGGCACTGTAATACTCTGGCGGAGAAGAACATCCTTGACAGGAGTCACGATGTACTCGCCATCGGGCGCTGGTGGGGATGGTACCATGTCAACGAACGTCAGAGCTGAGGGTGGTAAGCGAACGAATTCCGCGGCGCTCAAGTGAATTGGAGGCGGTTCAGGGGGGATCTAGAAGAGGGAGGTCAAGGCGGAGAGTACCGGTAGAGCAGTCTATGAGGGCCGAATGAGCAGAAAGAAAGTCCAAGCCTAGAATGACGTCGTGGGGGCAGTGGGCGAGTACGGTGAAAACAACGACGGTAGAGCGATCGGCGATGTCGACTCAAACTGTACACATGCCAAGTGCACAAGCTGTTCCACCGCTGGCGACCCGGACAACTGGCGTAGTGGCGGGTGTTAGAACTTTTTTCAGGCGAGTACGAAGACTAGCGCTCATCACAGATAAATGGGCCCCCGTATCGATGAGAGCACGAACAGGAACGCCGTCGATGTGTAGTTCAATGAGGTTCATATTGGTCGGAAGGGTCAGTAGAGGATTTGGAAGCGTAGGGAGCAATGCAGCGGCACCTCCGGGCACTGCACCATCTAGTTTCCCGGTTGGGAGCGTGCGTTGAAGCTTGGCGAATTGGAGCGACGGGACTGGGGTGAGAGAGACTGCCGGCGCAGGGGCGAAGGTGAGCGAGAGTACGGGCCGCTAGGAGCAATGGGCTCAGTGGCAGCGTGATCTGTACGTGCTGTAGAGGGATGGTAAGAGCCATTGACGCGGTGGTAGCCATTGTACGTGTTCTGTACAGGAAAGTTCCAGTGATTAGGACAATGCCGAGAGATGTGTCCAATCCGGTGGCAGATGAAACAAATCGGTCTGTCGTCAGGAGTGCGCCATTCAGCGTTGCGGAAGCGTGGTTGGAACGGCGGCGGTGAATGGGGTGAAATGGGAGGGTACAGCTGACAGCCCACATTATTCATCGAGCAGACAGGGTGGAGTCCCATGTTGGCGATCTCTTGGCGGACAACTGCCTGAATCACAGAAACAGGAACTGCAGGAGAAGAGCATGTGCTGGGCTCGCAGGTAGCCGGATAGGCGGCTTCAATTTCACGTCGCACGATACGGGTAACATTGGCATCGTTGCTTGCAGAATGGGGAGCATCGGCACAAGACGACGTCGGTGCAGTGTTGGGCAAGCAAGCGAACTGCTGAATAATGCGTTTGCTTTTGGCGAGTTCCAGGCGACGGTATTCTTTTATGACTGCATCAACAGTGGACACGTTATTGAAAACGACCAAGTTGAAGGTGTCATCAGCGATGCCCTTGAGGATGTGGGCAACTTTGTCTTGTTCCGTCATGCGTGAGTCAACTGCGCGGCAGAGGGCCAAGACGTCTTGAATGTACATCACGTGCGGCTCTGTTGACGTCTGCACGCGGGTCGACAGCGCATTTTTCGCGGCGAGTTGGTGACCATCAGGGTTGCCGAACAACTCTCTAATCTTCTCTTTAAATGTGTCCCAACTTGTCAGCTCAGCATCATGCGTCTCATACCAGACATGAGGGGTGCCGTCGAGGTAAAATAGCACGTTGGCAAGCGTGAGAGTAGGGTCCCATCGGTTACCTGTGCTGACGCGCTCGTAAAGGCTGAGCCACTTGTCGACGTCTTGCCCCTTGACGCCAGAGAAAACGCCAGGGTCGCGAGGAGCGGTGACGTTGATGTAGGTTGCGTTGCCGGTTGGTGTTGGAGCCGGAGTGATCGACGTATTTTCCAGAGCCATGTTGGAAGGCTCAAGGTGACGTCCGCTGCGAAGCTTCGTGACGAAGGGAGGTACCCCGCACGTCCACAAAAATGTTAAGCGAAGAGACGCAGACGAGAGAGACTGTAAGCAAGTGTATTAGCGGTAGAGTACCGGGGCACTTCAAGCCAAGGCAGCGGCACACAACAGTCTCCAAATCTTCGTCGTCTTCATCGACGTATTTGTCCTTTGATGACTACTCATAGCAATATTTACAGAAAATATTACGCAATTTGGAGAGGCCTGCGTTCTTTGCCGTAATTCATACCTCACATGATGGTCACATAACAATAAGTGACGACGATTATTGCCTTGATTTTTATTGTGCTAACTAAATGTTGCGGTTCATCGTCCCACCAACACCATATGATTATGAGATGCACCGTAGTAGAGGGCTCCAGATATTTTGATCACCTTAGATTTTTTAATGTGCACCTCAATATAAGCGCACGGGCCTCGAGCATTTCGCCTCGCGAAGTGTGGGTGCTGCCGCCGAGATTCAATCCCGGGACAAGTGGGTCAGCAGTCAAGCACCATAGCCACTAGACAAATGTGGCGGTTAAGTTTTCTTGTATATGAACGCTTTGTTCTGTGGTTGTTCTTTTCCGACCTGCTTATAGACTCAGCTGGAGGCTACCAACCATTATCAAATAAATAATACATAAACAAAAGACCATAGTCTATTTCTGAAAAAACCTGGCTTTCGACACGGCTTGCGCAGGTGTTCCTTGTCTCCTTACAACTGCTTGCACAACAATGCTCCGCATAGAACCAAATTCTCATTTTCTCCCTAAGATATCGCATACCTAATCAAAGAAAAAACTCAGTCAGCAAAAAAGTATTCGTGCATTATTCGGTCAGACGTCATCACATGCGGAAAAGTGGCTGACCTCCATCTAGTGCCGCAGGTGTTGACCAGTTTGCATAGGCCCGCTAAGTGCACTGCAACGTGCACGAATAGGAATATGTGGTTCTTCGTGGACAAAAATATATTTTCATTACCACCGCACTGTTATATAGACGAGAATTGTGCCATTGCAGTATTTAAGTATACAATACGCAGCCTTGCGTCTATCTTGTTGCAGTGTTTGCAAGAACACATTTGCGTGTTCTGCATCAGGCAGCTCTACGAAGAAAATTAAACACGAGTCGAAGCCAGGAAATAAAATACTGCATATATGTTACAGTGCAGGTTTCTCCGAACGCCTTGTCATGAAGAGCTTGCTCATAAAACACAATCAAAGGAAGACTTTAACGAAGCACTGAAATCATGCCAGAACCGAAACAGAAGCAGTGATTAAGTATCTTGTGCATTGTGGAAAAAAATTCGACTATTTGTGATTGCTTAAAATATTGAGGGGTCAAAAAAGCCCGAAATGGTTCCATTTTCAAATTTAGTTTAGAAGCTTCACTCTTGTATATATCCCAACAGCGACAACGAATTGGCATGGATTAGCTGTGAAATCATGTGAACCCATTGCTCAGCAAATCGGAAACAATATTAAGTGTGACATCTTTGATAATCATGAAGATATTGATAATCATCCGCAGGGTCATCGGCAAACGGGGAGCGATAGGGTTCGGACTCCCTCCCGTGCCTAGCCGAGCGTGGCTGAGCCATGTCTGGGAATAAGGGAGTCCTGGGGGGATGAGCCTACGGCAGGAGTCAGGACACTGAGCCCCCCTGGCATAAACAACTAATGCGGCACCCCTGGGCTGGCCCACCCAGTGGAAATCGACAGATGGCTCGTCATGTTTATCTCTCTCCTTCGTCGTCTTATTTTACATTTATTATGTCCTGACTTGTCTCCTCCATGGATTCCTAGTTTTTGAGGCGGCAATGGTTCTACCTTCGGTACACCATGCTGGCTTTTCATAACGGCGCACTACTGGCGCTGGGCGGACATGGTTACGTGTTTTGCCACATATCCTCATTGGGATCGGAGGTGTTTGGTGCCGTTGCCGAACAAGTCAATTGTTTTTCCGTGGCCTCCTCGAACCCTATTAAAACCGATCTCCCCGATAGGGTGCACACCAACGCAAGCTCCCCATGCTAGCCCAAAAATAAGAATGTTTCCCGGAGTTCTACGCCATACACTGAGAGGAATCGTGCAGAAAGGCTACAGCATTTCCACCATTTCTTGTGGCCAAGTGTTGAAAAGAGACCGCTGGAAATGGTTATAAGTTTACAAACATGGCAGTGAAAATTCGATCCTCGAACTACAATAAACTTGCACTCCTTGTAGCATTTGGTAACATCCCCCGTTTTGTGAGCGCACTCTAAAAGGCGTAGTATGGGAAGAAGATCAAACTGAGTAACAAAGATGACTAACAAGGTTTAGTAAAGTGACAGTTTTCTTTTGAGCTTGAGTTAGTACTGCAAATACTGTAGTATATTACGTGAATATCAGAACCAGCAACACTAATTTCGCCAGCCTCAATATTGGTGGTAGTTCTAGCGTTAGCGAGAAATACGTATGTGCTCAAAGAAGAGGAATAATGAAACCATATACTTACCGGCTGAACAAGGCATCTGTTTTTTTTTTTTTCAAGTAAATTGGTGCCTCATGATTGCCTTTTACATTGTTGTCGTAGTTGCTGTTGCCGTCGTCGTTGTTCGTCTTGCATTTGTCGTCGTGCTCGTTCCTGTGTTTGTCGTACTATTTCTTGCCGACGCCGTTCTGCCTCGCGCAGCGCTCTCTGATATTGTTGTTGCGATAGTGAATTGGAGGTCGGCCACACTGGCTGAGGCATAGGGTGAGCGAATGACGACGGCGGAGTTTTGTGGTAAGCTATGCAGAAAATAATAAAAACAAAAAAGAATTGCGGAACCTAAGACGTTAGCCATGACTATACTAAACAACACAGACTCCTTCGCGTGCTTCTCTTTTTATTGAAAGCTCCTCCATCTCTACCGAATGCTCACAAGTCTCAAAGAATAATTGTCACATCATTCATTAAACCACAAAGCAATATCTCTTTTGTTAAAGCAGATGATTGCATGCATCGTCTGCAGGAGAATACAAGTTCTTAGTTTTATTTTACACAACAATGTGTTGTCGTGCCAGAGCGTCTCGAAAAAGACACAAATGTCCGTTGTCCAATTTCAGCTAAAATTGAATACCTACATACACGACAGCTGTACGCCTTGTGCCTATTGTTACAATATATCAAAGAAACATATCTCGTCGAAAGCATAGAGAAGGAGGAGGAGAACAAATTTTTATTCTGGGCATGCGCAGTGTGCACCCTAGGTGGGCGGCCTCCTTATTCCAGGTAGCCGCGGCCATAACGGCGCTGGCATTTAGCTCAAGCTTGCTTGAAGACCGTCGACCACGGAAGCCAGAAACATTTCATGCTTGGAAGAGATGATGTCATGATAACTTTGACATGGACGGATTCTTCTTCGCACATGCGCTTTAACGCTATCGCCTTAATACATCTGGGCTCCTTAATCGTGGTTGTGGCTTTATTTTGACGAGGCTGCACGTTGCGTTCCTACAAGTAACATCTATTTCGGCGATGTGTAGCATTCTTACGTGTATACCAAATCGGGTTAGTGGGGCCGTTAGTTTATTGTCCCCGTAGACGCTCTTTCAGGACGCTGCACAGCTTATAGAAATGGAGTAGGCGACGTAATCTAAACATCAACCTCTCCACAGCAAGACAGCTAAAACAGGATACAAGCTAAAACAGGATACAACAGAACACTACAGCAGTTGATTTCGTTAAATAATGGGTCATGCGGCCGATTGCAGTAATTGCCTCCTCACAAAATTTTAACTCAGCCTGCTAGAGCATTCATTCTCTCCGTCTTCGCATATTTATAGCATGTTCTAGCTTCACGGGATCGCCTAGTTGACCTGTATAGTCCACATACATGGTGCCCCCTATGTAAGGGCCTCGTGGGAGGCCCCTTGTCCCGGACCGCTCTCGCAGATTTTTTCAAACACGTAGACGTGGGCTCCCGGCAAAACCATGCGGTGGTGGCTTTCGGGTGCCGCTACGTTATAATTTTAGGTTTCGAAGGTACGAAAAATTCCTTTATCGATTGTAAAAAGTCACAGTTTCGCCGCAAGAGAGAAGCAATGAATGCGATAGCAAGAAATTGGCATGTGACACGAAGATCGCCGAGCAGCTCGATACTTGCAGCTTCCCAATGCAGCACAAAGAATGACGCTCGAAAAGGACGCGCAGGTATACGCAGGACAAGCGTCAACTAACAACTATCACAGTTGTTACGCCTTTGTGGTTGGACAACGCGCTGCAAGTTTTGTTTTGCTTTGCTTTTCCCTCTACTATATAGCACATACCCACACTGGGGGGATATCGACAAAGTAGAACCCGACGCTTTTAGATATTTCTTCTTCTCTAAAGGGCGGCGCGCGGAATGACCCATGTGCGTCTCCTGCCACGCTGTGGTGTCTGACGCAAGGTGCAAACTGCTCTTTTTTTTCGTTCCACATCATGAGTGGTTACAGAAAGGGACCCGTTTTCGTGCGCGTCTCAATGGCAGTTTTCAAAGTGAAAAGAACTGTAGGAGCGTTGCTGGATAAAAAAAATTGGGGAACCCTTAATCTTCGCCTTTAAGAGTTGAACGCGATACCGATATCCTGTCACGAGTGCCTACTTCAACCACTTAGTGCATACTTGCTTTGCACCCACTACGTGGTGTTAAGGGAATACGCAGTAAAGTGTGTGCCGTTCGTAATGGGTGGCCGGCTTTTAACTACGAAATCGTTATGATAGTCACATATTCTGACGCCCGATGGCAATGTACGCGTTTACCAGGCAATATTCCTGGGATATTACATGTTATATTGCGGCGCCTATATAAAGGACGCTTGCGTTTGCGAAGCATGAAAGTTATTATTGCGATAGCAATTATATGGACACTGTCGGCTGATTTTCGCCGACGCCATCTGTCGACGCCGTCATGTCCCGGATATGTATATGTATGTGTATATATAAAAAAGGCACAAAGAAGACAATTCCAGACCACCTGACCGGGGACTCGAACCTGCGACCCCCTCGCTCCGTAGCCTGCTGCGCTAGCCAACACAGCCACACGGCATGCTCGTGCCAGCGATATAACAGCGAGCTATTCATATGCACCATTTTCCACTGGCGGTACGCAGATCTCGGAACAGCTTGAGCGTGTTTTCTATCACGCAACGCGTCTACAGTTTCTTTTAAATTGAAAACCGCCCTTGAGATGCGCACGAAAAAGTGGCTCCCTTCTGTACCACTCAGGTTGTAAAAGGAAAAAAAGAATACCGGGCACACTTGGCGTCAGACGCCACCGCGTGGCAGGAGACGCAGAGGGGTCATTCCCACGTGCCGCACATTAAAAGAAAAAGAAGTATCAAACAGCGTCGAAAAGTCACATAATCAATCCTTGGCCAATCCCCCCTGAGCGGGTATGAGCCATGTCAGAGGCAACAACAACAACAGCGTCGGCTTCTGCATTGTGCACACTCGCAGCGCGTTGCTCAAATGCAAACACGTAACAACTGGGACAGTTGTCAGTTCACGCTGGTCCTGTGTATACTTATGCGTCCTTTTCGAGCGCCCTTCTTTGTGCTGCGGCGGCGCGTTGCAAGTATCGAGCTGCTTGTCGTTCATCGTGTGACAAACTAATTTCTTGCTATCGCATTCATTGATTCGCCCTAGTGGCGAAACTGTGACTTTTTTCACTGCATTTCGAAGCAGAGGAAGTTATTTTTACTGTATTTCCAAGCAGAGGCGTGGCTGTGCGGTGCAACACCTGCTTGCCACGGAGACGGCCTGGGTTCGATCTTCACTATGACCCGGAAATTTTTAGATGTGAAGCATCGTATGGCGAAGCTTAATCCGGTGGTGGTGGTGTGCGGCGTGACCACCCTTACTGCGCATGCGCAAACCCTTTCAAAAATAAAAATAAAAACCTCCTCTCCCCTTCTCTCTCCTCTAGGCATCCCTCCCCGCGGCAACCACACCCTCACTGCGCATGCGCCTTCCTCCCCATCTCCCCCTCCTACGCTCCCCCCTCTCTCCTCTAGGCATCCCTGCCCAGGCGTCCACACTCCCACTGCGCATGCGCGTCCCCCCTCTCTCTTCTCTCCTACGCTCCCCCCCTCTCTCCTCTTGGCATCCCTGCCCGCGGCGCCCACACTCCCACTGCGCATGCCCGTGCCCCTCTCTCTTCTCTCCTACGCCCCCCCCCCTCTCTCTCCTGGCGACGCCGACTCAGGCAGCGTCTGCTAAGCCGCGCCGGAATGTCTCGAACCTTACTGACTCTTTTAGACTTTTTCTAGTCAGATAGCACGCCCACCGCTGGTAGTAGACATTTGTCTCGCACTAATTAGCGTACCAACAATAACTCTGGAGCCTTCGATCTCGGAAGTATAAAATCGGACGTGTCTCACAAACGATTAGACCGTGGATGACAGACGACCATGCTGACCACCGTCATTGTATTTCGAGTGTTGCTTTATGAACCAGTAAGTGCGACTTGGTTTTCTAGGCATAAGTTTAGCCAATATTGAGTTTTGTCGATGCGACTATAAGTGGCGCTTTCTTCACTGTCACTACCACGTGTAATCGGGCGGAGGTGTTTTTCTACTGATATACGGGGCACCCCTGGGTAGCCATGAACCAACGGGCACGCCCTGAAAAAGACAGGAGCTTTCCCACATCATCGATGTAGCCGTACGCAGCAAGGGCTGCACAGCACAGCAAATCTGTGCTACACCAACTCAGCGATCCGCCACGTTACGGGTATCATGACTTGAGGACCCATAAAGCTGGCTTTAAGCGTACAACCCGGTTGTCGTTTTGAACGATTGAAGCGGTGACGGTAAGCTGCGTCATCCTTATTTTGCCGCACAAGATGCTGTGGTTCGGAAGCCTAGAGTCAACCTTAACATCACGGGACATTTTCCAAACCAGGTTTTGGGCCACCAAGAAGAATTTCGACCAGAAAGAGCCGACCTTCTTTTTGAAACCCGCGTACAGCTCCCGAACCAAAACGCTACTCTCTTGACGGAAGAGATGATACGGATTTTTCGGCATGCCGACCTTGACATACCCGGGGAAAAGAGTCCGTTTCCTCATGCGACGATTACAACCAGTTCAAGCTGTTCAACGCCGCACTCTGAAATGATCGAGTAAACATGGTGTCTTTTTGTCCCACAACAATAGTCGTCATTTATCTTGCGTTCCTTTCCTTGCATTGTCGCCGCGCGCCCGGCAGTTTCAGGTCACGAATGACATTCGCATTATCAGCGTGGCATAGCATTCTTGATAGGAATGTGGCCAACGCCGAGTTTTCAAGAAAGACAGCACAAGTAAGCCGGATGACGATTATTGTTGGGGAACAAAAAGATAAAATTTTTACTCGATCATTTTTTAGACTGCACGTCTGCGATGGCCCGCGCGAAAATATCCGGGCCATCGGGTGAGAAGCGGCGAAATATTTCACATTTCCCGCAGCCTCACGTGGCGCCAATTGCTGACACTGTACGCGATAAAATTCAGCAGTCTCCCCCGTGCTCCTCCGTCAGCGCAGTCGCAAGCTCTGAGCTACACTGATGCAGTTCACCGTGTGGCTTCAGTATATTGTGGAAGCAGTACACGTAACCATAGTTAAAAACAGCACTAAATAGTAAACACGGACAAGAATTTAGACAGGACCAGCGCTGGCTGCCAACTACTAGGTTTATTGCAAGGGCCGTACATATACACAGAAACGAAAACGAGGGGAAGCGAATCATATCAAATCTTGTGGCGGCACCTGCGTCAGGCGGCACATTGTTGTTTAGCCATAATAAATTAGTTTTGGAGACAACTACACTCCTTGTCTGCTAGATTAATCGAGGGTGCGCTGACACATGCTTCTTCTTTACATTGCATTGCGAAAGCCTCATAAACTTCACGTGCAGCCTGCACTTTGTATACGTGCGCAGTATCCGGGTCTCCTGGAAACATGGAACGCATGTACACTTTGCGCAGTGAGTGGCCAAATTGCTGCCGCTCCTTGCCTTGAGGTTGTTGGCGTGTTCGCGCAGACGGTCGTTGAGGCAACAGCCTGTCTGCCCGATATAGGCGTTCCCACAGGTTGTCGGGATCACATATAGCCTACAACTTCGCTCCGGCAAGGGACGTGGTTTATCGCGTGCTCTTTCACACACAGCTTGCTTGCTTCAGAGAGTAGAACTAGATGTGCAGCAGTAACAATGCTCTGTAAAACTTACTGCAGGAGTTCCAGATTTACAGCGAAAGCTGCCATGAGATGACAATAAGGGCCGTTTTTTGCGCCTTAGATGTCCGTCGCCGCCGCCGGTGTCCGTAACCACTATCGCGCGAAATAAAAAAAAACTAAGTAAATAAAAAGTACCTATGTCAGAACGGGAAACGAACCCGGGCCCTCTGCGTAGCAGCCGAACACTCAACCACTGAGCTACGTCGGTGCTTGAAACTGCGTTGCCAACTAACCCTATGCAGGCTTCATGTCGGATAAGGAATGGCATTACCGTGTGTAATAAAGCGTTTTAGAACAGTAAAGTAACAACCAGGCGTCACACAATGCGAATTGCGTAATGAGTGGGCCGTTCAATGCTCCAACCCATTACAAAAGCCTCAGGCATAATTCTTCATCGTCGTCAGCCAAATCATCAACAAAGCGCACACAATGCGTAAAAGTCTGTAGCGGGTACCACGCTTTTCCGAAAAATGACGAATAATGGCATAGTGGACGCTTCCCCACTACACAAAAATCATGATGATTTATGGCATAGTGAGTACCATGCAAGTAGCTTGTAGTAGTTGTCCCAAGAGTATTTAAAAAAACATGGTTGATCCCTCCGTCATAGGAATCGGTGTAACACGAAAGTGAGACGTGTCCTTACAGAACCAGTTGAATGTTTACTGTACAGTCGCGGCCACTGTTAGATGCAACACTTGCACGCAGAGCATGTCTAGATTTCATTTTCTCGCATAAAAACAAGGGCTTAGATTTGCATAAGGCTACTGGTGGTTGACAGCTCAGACTCTTTCCGACAAACTAGTAAAGCGCACGTTCAATGTTTCCCCATTCCCTTGCATTTAGGGGGCCAGCAATAAGAAAAGTGCTCATTCGAGTGTTGTATCTAACAGTAGCCGCGACTGTACATTGATATAAGAGAGTTTGCACAATGTCTACTCGTGTTTGATAGTTATACCACCGTTTAACAGGGATGCATCCACGTTGATGCTTGGTGGTACATCTGTATCCTGACGACTAACGTCCATGAAAAATGATTAAACAAACCCTTATGGTCACCTTATGCTGTACGGTGAGAGCGGAATCAGAGAAAACGGTGTGACAGTCGGAAGAGTGTCACTGATCGTACGCCGAACTTGGGCTAAGGCGCCTCCTTGGGCTAAGGTCGCCTACTCGCGGCATGTTAGAGTTATTGAACAACGCTGCCCGACCAGAGGGAGACGCAGCGTGCGTCGTGTCTTCCGCGTTGGCCAGCTGCGATTTTTCGCGGGGCAAGCTAGGAACGCGGAGTTAGGGCCACGCGAAGCGCTCGTGCGTCGCAGAGGTATTTTTAGTGTGGATGGATGTTATGAGCGAGGACGATGCTAGGGGTAAGGTCGCCACCTGGAAGTGTGTTAATGCGTCGACAAAATTGTACTTTTTTTATTCGAAACGCGCTGAATGGGAGGGACGCTTTGAAATCAACGCTTTGAAGGAACTAGTCGTGCATTTCACCATCATAATGCATTACTTCACTTTAGCAAGAACACTGTGACAGGACAATGGTAGATATAAAAGATTTGTTTTTAACGCCTCGAGAGTATGTGACCGTGGTGCAGTGGATAGCGTGCCCGGCATCTCTTGTCGTTGACCAAGAGGTCGCAGGTTCGACTCCCGTTGATGGAACTTTTTTTTCTTTGTCATCTGATCACGCGTATTTTTTCGACGTCATTTCTGTGACGGAAATACGTCACTCAAACCTTGGTGGACCCCGGCATGAAACACTTTCGTGTTAAAAGTGAAGAGACAACCGCCTTCGGTAAAGAAATTAAAGGCTTTAATGCGGTAGAAGACTCATGCTCGACCTGCTGGTCAAACGGGCAAAGCTGAACGTGTCTCGAGCCCTTGCGCCGCGCGTGAACGGAGCAACTTCTTCTTCGGAAGTTGCAACAAAAAGGCTCTGGAAAGGCCGCTCTTCCAGCTTTCGCTGTGACGGTGCTGCGCGTTCCGCGTAGGCCTGGTGGTTTTTTTTGTTAGTACACGACCCGCACACGCGTACACATGCACTAATTCGGGCCATGCGCAAGCCTGCGATATAATCAACACAGCGCAAATAAATAAGAAAACTATACCCCAAGCTTTGTACACGCACTCGGGGATAAACATCGTTTTGGGAGCCAAGCAGCTGCATTTTAATCTAGTCATCAAACCTAGTCGCCTATGCATTTAATGTAATCGCCTACACACTGTGCAGCGATATTGCCGTCACAAGCTGGCAACTCACAGGCTTCTTAGCTTGTTCATGAAGAGAGACGCTATGTTTATAAGCGCGTGCAGTACTCGCAAAATGAAATGCGCCAGTGGTAGTGCGCGGCCTTTGGTACCAGGAGCCCTAGCCATGGGCGCTGGCGGATGCAAGCTTTATTGTTATAGCTCTATGGCGACAGGGTTCTTGAAGCACGATTAAAGATTCCGGCCGCCACTGTATTGGCCACTGAAGTGCTCTATGGTTCACGCTAGCTTCAGCGGTGTTTTGCAAGCGTGGCGCACAGCAAATCATGGTGCACACACCCGAGTCACTTCATGCACATCAGATTTGTCAGATGCCACCGAGCTAACAAGCAAATAATCCCAAAAGAAGCCCAAAAAAGACGGCGTCATCGACTTCCGCGAAGAAGCTCAAAAGAAGCGAAAATTTGATGGTTTTTCCCATTCTTGAAAATATTTTCAATTGTAATACAAAAATGTCACTCAAATATTAAGGCAGTTAAAAAATAAGTTCATTGATTTTGTAGAGCGAGAAGATGCACACTATGAACGAAAAAAGATATTTAGCGTTTTAGCATTGTCTCCAGGGTAGTCTCCATTCGGTTGAATGTACGTTTGCCAGCGCATGATTAACATTACTTGCTGATACCACCGACGTATGTTTGACTTCGACACTCAACTACTCAAGATAATCGACAAATGCGCTATTGATGAACTTGATGAACACTAAAATAACTAGATTTGCTGGGCAAACGCAAATACGCCCAAAAAACTTGACAAGCGACTGCAAAATTCTCGAAGCGATTCGGCGAAAAAAGAAGCCCAACTCCGCTTATTATAAGCGGAACTGGCAACTCTGGTTCGCATATCAAACTGCACCAATATTGTGGCGTACAGATGGCGCTACCGTGAACGACATAGCAGCTCATTGGCGACCGGAAGTGGTACTAATTATGCTATCAGAACGCTCTGGATCTGGCGCTATAGCGCAATGGAACAGCGTGTTTCCAACGGAGTTTAATGGCGACAAGAGGAATAGTAGACAAGATGAAAATCGGGTGCTAGTGTCTCCAGCGCGCGGAGCTGCAACGCATAGCTCTTGAGCCAGCATGGGGATGATGGGTAGAACATGAATTTCCCTTAGCTTCGTGATTTCAGCTCCTTGTGGCGTGCAGCCGCTTTGTCGCTTCTGCAGGCCTCAAGGAGCCTCACGCAGTTCAGCACACGAAGTCCAGAATAAGATCAGCAGCTCCACTTCTGGGCCTGGACCGTTTTAGGCTGACCATTTTGAACTAGCTCACGCGGTTCCGCACGAGTCATTCCTTTACCCGAATCAAAAGACAAAGCACAGCAGTAAACAAACCACAAGGGTGTTCGGAGCCGCAAGCACAAATACTTCGCAAATACATGTAGCACTCACCATTCCCATGGTGGCGCAATGATCGCAGCGCTACAATTCTCTCTAATAAATATTGCAGGAAACTAAGACACCCAGCACCACTGTCGCCGTTCAATCTGTGAATGCTGTATATACTTATCTGGAGCCGCCGTGTTCTTGTATGTTGTCTTAAAAATAATTCGGGAGATGCTTAGCTATCTTTTAAAAATCTGAACAAGAAAGCCCTGTTGGACCCTCTCTGTATCTGCCATTTGAGTTTATTCTGACGAGCTAAATTTTATGGTGAATGCTCTGCTGACGTGCTACTGAATTTTATGTTCACCTTTATTCTGATCTCCACTCAAACTTTGTCGGCGCATTTCTGTCACATTTTATATTAAAACTTCAATATATGCGCTGCGCAGATTGTAGTGTGTACCGGAAAAATCGCATGAAACTTACGGTATCGCTTTTACACAATCCCGGTTGTAAAATATGAAACGCACATGCTTCTATTATAATTTGCCATTCATCAGAAAGTTAAGCACACCAGCAGAAAGTTCAACAGCAGATTAAAAGATAGTGCAAGCAGTCTTTCGCCTTTCCATTCTTAAACAAATCTAAGAATCCCCCCTGATAACAATTTGTTTCATTACGCCAACGCCGTAAGGACGAATTTTAGGAAGCAGATGTGCAACTAACGCGCTCAAGTGCATTGTATTTCATTTTTATGTGTATATTTTGAGCACCTGACATTGGAGATTAGTTGAAGGTTATCGCGTGTACATCTCATCTATCTTTGTCTGGGGTGTAACTTCTGCGCTACAAAGCAGACAGCGACGAATTACCATCCTGTGCAAACGAACACATAGCTACAGCTTTTCTAACAACTCTGTGAGGATTCACCGCAAGGACAAAGCTGACGAGCGGACGTGCACCACGTGACTCGTAGTTAGCGCTCACATGCTGCTGGCGCGCTCGAATGTTCTTTGTTTGTTTTCTTTTGCGCGATTCGTTTCAGGCCACACCCGACGTTAAAGCATAGACATTTAAAGCTTTCGCCTTAAAACTGCGTTAAACGCTGTGATGACACGCCATATGCAACCGAGTGCGCAGGGGCTTATTGATGCTACCTAAAGCGGTGGCAACGCCCTACCAGAGGTCGATGAAAAAAGAGCGGAGCTCACTCAGACTCACAAAAAAATATATGTCCGGCAGACTAAGGTAACCCAAAATTTCCGTCAGCCTAGCTCACAAACTCAAGGCTCCCTATGAACCTGAGCGAGTCTGAGTGAGCAGGCTTATTATTGAGTTAACCAACCTACATAAATCGGGTTTCCACAAAGGCATGGCTCACTACGCAGTTTTCGGCCACCGTTGGCCACAATCATGAAACATTGGCGGCCGGCGAACATTACTGAATGTAGCAAAAGTGTTGTTTCTGCAACCAAACAAAAAGTCGTACCTACATCAGTAAGTGTGCACATTTGTTTTCTGCTATTGTTAAGCGTCGGCGACTTTCGACCATTCTGGTCAGCCGCACAGTTGCCACACTCCGCAAACACCACATTGCCAATCACCGTCCGCATGCGGTCCGCTCGTGCGTACCCACCGGATGTCACGTCTTCCGATCCGTTCCATGCCTCGGCCATTTCCCGCTTTCCGCACATGTGCTGAGTGCGGCGTGGAATGAGCGAGAAATGGCCTGAAATTGATTTGTAGTGTCACCGCACGCTCCCCCCAGCGACACTTTCCTACGCTTCACTGAACTGCATGGGATTTATGCAGACGTCTCATTCGATAAGCCATGTTAGGCCAACATGACGCTAGGATTTTCAGCGTATTGTTCTTGAACTTCTCCAAACGAGCAGTGCGATTGGGTTTCCATAGGCTGCACGACGGTACACTACAGACAGAAAGCTGCAATAGAAACATGCCGTTCCGGTAGTAACAGACATTGACGCAGTTATGCCGAGGGTAATTATTTTTATTATTCAACGATATTAGTGTACCCGAATGTTAGGCCAACCGTCGCATTGCATTGCATTAGGAAATGATAACTGTAGTAGCAGGAGAAGGGAATAGCCTCGAGAAAATGTCGACCATGCCAGAAGAATCTGAAAGATCCATATAACGTATGAATAGCGCAGAAAACCACTAACCACAATCTCACATAAATAAAAAAAAAACAAGGTACTGTTTATAGTGTGCGGCAATGGAATTTTTTTGCGGTTGCATGAAATATTGTAAAACGAAGCGGATATCCAGGGATCCATAAAGATGGGAAAAATAGTTTCTTGGCCGTTGCCAGGGCACGGTCATTGTGATTAAGAAAAAAATTCTTATTGTTTGGCCAAGCATCCGGACAATGCGGACAAACATTCCCATGCAAATATTTGACCTAATTCGAGGCTTTTGGGGAAAAAGCACTGAAATGACATCCTACATAAACTGTAGCTGATGCAACATTATATTATCGCAACGTTATATTTGTCGGCAGAGTGATTTGGCGGGGGCAAATACAGATTATATGCGCAACTCATCGAGGCAACTTCGGAAAGAATAACTGTGTGCAAAGTCATTTAAATCATCCGATAATCCTTCTCGTTTTAGCGTTGACGTTATCTGCATTGTCACCAGCAGAATGAGATTTCTTACTTTTATTACCTACGACAACGTGATTTTACTCTGAAGGCTTATTTCCAGAAAAAAAAAAAGAAAACTATCATTTGTTCTGCAGTGCAGATTAAAATAAAATGTTATCGCACGGTTGGGGCAGTGAAGTGCGCAAACACAAGCTAGTAAAGATGAGAACTTTCTGTTGGGCCAACTCAGGACCGCTTAAAGATACACTCAATATACAAGCCATACTCACTGTACAATGAAAGCGGCGAGCATTGGCGTCGGGCTTCATGAACGTGATCGTCGACGGAACGCCTCGTCTTTTACACGTGAGAGATCGAAAATTGCCGTATTATCGCTACGGCTCGTATTATCTCAACAGTAAATTCGGCTACTCGTGTAGTACGAATAATACTATCTGAATGGTCTAACAGTCACGAAGCTCCTCAAAAGATACGAAGGGGCATGTGTCGAATGGCCGTCAAAATTTTCGCAGGTGAACGCTGATCACGTAACGATCAACAACATGCGCATGTGGCAATACCACCTTCTGAAAAAGCATCGCTCCGGTGCTGCCAAAGCACACGAAAGCGAAGAGAGAAATGCGTAGCTGCATATTAACGCTTTAATGCCTGAATTATGAAGCCACCGAACACAATAAAACTTGTTTTCATTTTCCAGCTTTAAATAGCAACCTTTAATTGATTCTGCAGTTAAATTATCTCAAATGCAAATTTAATGCATACTTTTAGGTATGCGGCGAATTCGCAATATGCTACAGAAGCGGGGATCTTGAAACAAAAAACGTACTTCAGAACTGCGTAACATGTCGTTTGCCACCTCTTGGGTGCAGACACACCAAATAAACAAAATTATTGAAGATTGAACTTAAGTCACTGAGGCGAGAAAGAACGAAGAATGACAGCTGTTGCACGTGCTTCGCGCTGTCCGCCATCAGCTACAAACAATTGGTTCTAGCAGAGAAAACATTACACGAGATCGCGTTAGATTTTTTTTTTCATTCTGAAAGCTACGTTCCCCATGAGTACTTGAAAGCCGGCATTAAAGGCGGCACGCGTTTCGTGGCTTACTTGCTTGGAGTTTTTCGGTATGTCGCGACTTCGGGACACCCGGCAGCAAAGGGTTAAGGAAACACAAAAACAAGAGGAAAATGAAGCGCGAGCTTGAGGCGTGCATGGCGCCGTTGAGTTTTCGTGATGCCGTTGGGGACAACCTCGTAGTACAGTGCAGCGTGTTGAGACGTCGAAATATCGTCGAATCATTTCGCTGAGTCCACGTCGGCGTTTCGCACTCAATATGGCGTCGTCGAAGATTCTAGGGACATTTGTCGGTTCTCTACTGGGACTTGATGCACAGGTGAGCATGCTGCCTCATTTTTAGGGCACGACACACACAGGCGGCATGGTCAAAGTTTTCTTCGCTGGGGGCGTTCGGCAGAATGACTCCGAGCGTGTTTGCAGGGCTCGTTCCGTAAACTGGCTTGAATGGTAAGTTCTGCGCTGATTTTGGTAGCAGTGTTGTGCAGCTGAAAATTCTATACGAAAGGATAGCGACCCGATTCAGGTGTTCAGTGTCGGCTAACTTGTCGGCGATAGTTTTATTCAGGCGTTACGTATGTCAGGCCCCTTGCTTACGGTGGTACGCGGTGGTCTCACGATGATTAGTCTGGCTGTATCACAGAATGGCTTGAGTTGGGTCCACCGTAATGGCTGTCCCTCTGTCGGTTATCGGGATTTCTGGAGCACCGTGCCATAGCAAGATGTTCTCCACGAGGACGTTTCCTGCATCGATGGCACTGGCTCTCGGCAGGGACTTCGCCTAGGCGTAGCGGGTGCGGTAGTCCGTAGCCACGACGCTCCACTTACTGCCTGATGGTGCTGCTGGAAAACGCCTCCAATAAAGGCTAACTTCAAAGAAATTTCGCACACCTCAAAAAGTCGATTTATATATTGTCTATCCAGAGATAATGCGACCTACGAAATATCCCCTTCGAAGTTCCAGTTACAGAAGAAAAAAGCAGCACTCGTCAAAAACGCAATTCTCGATACCGAAGCTAGAAAACGACCACACCATTACAGCTGACCGGAAGTGACGTAGACCGCAGCCCGATAGACCAACCGATGCAGGCGAATCGTCTGCTCTGCGCTGCAAAGTATGCGCTTCACGGCCGCGCACTGGAGTTCTCTTTGTAGATGGGAACGAAAAAAACAAACTATGTAAACATTCAACGGGAAGGAAACATGGATACTTGCTGATACTGGTCAGTTAAAGCGTCTCTTAAGTAACGGCTGCCCGCTTCTCACATATCGTCTCATCCTGCTGTCTTGGAGAACTCGCTGATTCGCAATAAATGATGCTGCTGCTTTACGCTACGGGTATTCTGGCTTCGTTGATAGACTACGGACGGCGAGACAGCGTTGTTTTCCATAACCATGCTCGGTTCGGCACACTGCCTTATCTACGGAAGCATTTCTGTAAACACTTGTCTGACTGAGCCTAAAATGTTTACACTAATTAATCCTAACGTGGCGCAGTTTGTTTCCTTAGAATGCGTATACGTTCTTCACTTGCCTTGAACCGAGCCCGACTACACTTCTGTTGAACTTTGCTGCTTTCACTACTCGCAGCTAGAAGCGATGCGATCAACTTTTGGAGCTTTAAATACGCGCGCTTACGCGGCGCAGCTAGTCTAGCGCTGCGCGGGGCGTCGTTTTACCGCTTTTATGCTGATGGTTTTACGCTACCGGTCTATGTCTTTAGAGTAGCGTTACGCGATATTTTAGCGTGCAAAATATGCTAACGCAAGCATTTTACGCTGTACTAAAACTGCCTAATACGAATACCTCTTGTCACCGGCGCTTCTCCAAATGCTGGTCGGGGCTTCCCGCTGTTGGGTTTGCAGTAGCTGGATATTGAAGGCACTGCGTCAGGATTCAAAGTTCCTTTCAGTTTCAGCAGTATTTGGGTGAAAAGACACCGGTCGTACATACAGTTGTCATCTTTGAAGTGCGCCGCGTAAAGCACCACGCTCTTCGATAGTTCCCATTCCTTTCGCCTGACTGCGATAACCGGCTGCAGCTTTTGGAGCTTTATGTTTTCGGAAAAGCATGAAAGCTGGTCCCGCATTTCATGCTCAAAAGAGTGAACAAACACACACACACACACACACACACACACACACGCACACGCACACACACACTCACTGACGCACACGCACACACACACTCACTGACGCACACACACACACACACATGCACGCACGCACGCACCCACGCACACATACACACGCACGCACACACACACGCAGACACAGACACACACACGTACAAACACACACACGCGCACGCACACACGCATCTAAGACAGGTCTAACCTGCTTCCATAA
The DNA here is from genome assembly GCA_030522465.1 of Rhipicephalus appendiculatus. Taxonomy (NCBI): domain Eukaryota; kingdom Metazoa; phylum Arthropoda; class Arachnida; order Ixodida; family Ixodidae; genus Rhipicephalus; species Rhipicephalus appendiculatus. The sequence goes on along the minus strand of JALIZH010011670.1, from coordinate 1,801 downwards.
TCCTTGGCAGACGGTAGTCCTTGACTATTCTTTCGCTTTGCATTCTTCTCATTGCTTATCTTGTTCTTGCAGGTCATTAAAGTATTCATCTCTCGTGCAGTGCGTCGGTCTATATATCATTGATAGCGACTTTTCTTTGAATAGTCAGCTCGCCTATGTTTGTAGCATACGTCACGCTGATTCACGCCTGACATACAGTTTGAGATACCCTATGCCCTTCTCCGTAACAAAGATAATACATGGCACTAGAAAACGTGACATTTACGTGTTAACCTACTTCCATAACATTCCCCTGAGGTGCTTCATAAAAATTAAGGCGGCTTCGCCTTAGTGCTGCCAAGCCTGAAGGAAGTGTGGAGCTGGCCAGCCTTCTTTGTTTCTCTTGGTTTTTCTGTTTCTTCCGTCTTCCCTTGCTTCCTTGTTCTCTTTTCCAGTTTATTCTATGCTTTCATCTCTTTATATCTATTTATTTCTATTTTTCTTCCTATTTCTTCCTTTTTTTCTGTCTCTTTCTATTTGTCTTTCAATTTTTATATTTGGTTTTGCCTGCGTTACGCCAAGCGACGACAGCATACTACAACATACGAGAGCCCGGGCCCCTAAAGTTCTCCGCACTTAATATCATCATCAAGGCCCTCGAAGAACCAGATGAAGAAGGCTTCTCTTTGGCGCGAGCGCACTGCAATAAGCTACAGTTGGCGATGGTCTTTGTGGTTTAGCCTGTGTTAATATTATCATCAAGACACCCGAAAAACAAGAGGAAGGAGACTTGCGTTAATATCACCATTAAGGCGCTCGAAGAACAAGAGGAACCAACACTTCTCTTTGGCGCGAGTGAGCCCTCGATTTGATACAGCTGGCTATGCTGTAGTTTTGCCTGCGTTACGCCAAGCGACGACGACAGCATACGACAGCCCGACCCCCTAAAGTGTTCCGCGATTAAAACAAAGCGCAAATTAGACTTGAAAAAAAACAGTTACAGGCCTACTTGTCTTAAAAACGTATGTCTTGCGTTTACACATATGAAATCCTTCAATAGCCTGTTGTAGTAGGCTCAACTAGAAAGATAACTCTGCTTAAAAAACGCTCTTGTGTTTCTTTGTTTTCTTAAAGTAGCGTTCTTCTAACTATTGTATAATTGTTCATAATTTTTAATTGTATGCCTTTGTAATCAGGTAATCGAATTTGCGGCTATTGCTTTTGCACTACCATCTTTTGTATGCGTTATTTCACTGCTAATGTAACACGTGCGGTTGTTCGCTGTCTTTCAGGCTCTACCGCTCAAGCCGCCAATGGCTTTGGAAACGTTAATTAACACGTACGTTTTTATTTAAAGAATTATTATTATTATTATTATTATTATTATTATTATTATTATTATTATTATTATTATTATTATTATTATTAATAGTAGTAGTAGTAGTAGTAGTAGTAGTAGTAGTAGTAGTAGTAGTTGTTGTTGTTGTTGTTCCGGTATTGTTACTGTTGTTGCTGTTGTCATTATTAATAAATAGTTATTTCCCTTCTGTAGGTCGCCCTAAGTGTTTTTGTGCTACCAACTGCTAGGTAATCGAATCTATAAGTACCAAAAGTGTTAATAGCGGCGATGTCCTCCGACACTTTGTGCCACTCTACAATATGTCTGCGACGTTTCTGCGCTGCACACCTTCTCTCATTGAAAGAAAATCATTAAAAAGTCTGCACTTTATTGAATATGGCGCTAAGGAACACTTACGACAGCAGATAAGTATCAATAATCATTGTAGATTTATGCGCTCTGTGCAGACTCGATGCTTTACAA